>CM038220.1:75819100-76023299 GCA_021442155.1 Cymbidium sinense
TTGGGCTGCCTCGAGATCGAGGATCCATGATCGACACCATTAGCAAGAGATTATAATGCTAGAGGTATAATCACTATTCTCCTCTTTCAATACTTTTGTCCTCTCTCTTTTTTATCAAAATATGCTGTATTTGATACTCTAATTTGATTCTTCACAGATGCACAGCTTGGCGAGCAAGTTAGGGCTGATGATACCACTTCTCATGGTAGAGTTAGAGCTAGGTATTTTGCTCCTAACTACATTGATATTTCACCGCAGACGTAGTGTAGTCAACCTTGAGCTGTAGGCTTTGCTGATTGTTCCATGAGTCACCACCAGTTTATGACTTGATGAAGTGTCATAGGTGAGATGTTATTGAGGACTTCGGAGTTGGGCTGTCGCGCATGTCGACCTTTGATACTACCACTTTCAATTTTATTACCCCTTATGTGGAGCCACCTTTCTTTACTGAGCCTGGCTCTGCCTATTGCCTTGGGGGGACTTCTGAGGTGGGGGACCTCATGCCTAGTGAGGCCTCTATTGAGCCAGTGCATAGCCCTGGAGCTTATCAGATAGTGAGGGTCCTTGTGGATTATATCGCTTACGATACACCACTTTAGTCATATTCATCATGTTCAGGTACTTTCTCTACTTTCTTTATTCTTTAGCAACACTTCTTTACATTTACTGCTCTACTTTATGCTAATTATTTTCATTTGTTCCTTGCAATGCCTGATGTAGGTTATGAGTCTGAGATCTACCATCACCATCCCTATAGGCCAAATCCATGTACAGGCATGCGGATTGGCTTGGTTTTTGAGGGATGTGATTTCTGTTTACTTTGGACTCACTGTCAGACGCTTCACATCTTATGCGAACACCATTTTGGACATTTTAGCTCATACTAGCTTAGAGGAGTAGGTTCTCAGATATCTCGAGACTCTTTGTAGAGATATAGAGTTTTTAATCCACCGGATAAGATCACAAGATTGCCGCTCTAGCACTTTAATAGAGTTTCGTGAGCATGTCGGCTTCATAGGGAGGCCACCTAGCACATGATGAGTTTGAGGAGAGTGTTGAGGCTCTGACATGGCCATCGAGTTTGATAGATGCTTCTTCTAAGTTAGAGATTGACCGTATCAAAGAGAGTTGAAAGGTGATAAAAGAGCTCGCATAGAGCGTGAGCGAAGATTATCAACTACATCACTAGGCTATGGTAGATGCTGAGGCTACTTTGATCATAGCTACTGATGCTAGTCGAGAGTGAGCAATCATCTTGTAGCTTATTTAAGATAACTTCTGCTACAATCAGCTCCCATGATGTTTTTTTTTTTACTCATGTATCATCTTGTTGTATTAGTGGATATCGTTCCTCTGTACTTCTATACTTTTTTTCTTTTTGGGATTTGATGAGAAAATCAGCTTTGATTTGTGCTCTGGGCTTGATTTGTATGCTTTGTTCTTTAATTTTAATTTGTGTACTTGCTACGAAACTTGGATCATTTTAACTTCAATTGCAATAGCTTACAGAGCTTTGATAGGATTTATCATTAGTATGATGTCTTATTTAGGACACACTAAATGACGCGATTGACCAATTTGTCAGAATCGACTTGTCAATAGATAAGAGTTCTTACACTATCTACTATCTGCTTCAATGGCTTTGTTGAATATCTCTTTCTTTTACGTCTTTACAAATTTGAGTTTCCTTCATTCCTAGCTTCATGCTTGATTGGATTTGATGGGGGAATCGGTTTATTTATTTTGATGAAGGATTCCTCTAGGGAATCAGTTTATTCATACTTGGTCGGATTTTAAATTTCCTTTGTCCTGGCTTTAAGCTTGATGAACTTGATGAAGGAATGACCTGATTTGTCTATATTGACTTGTCAAAAAGTGTATTTACATCATGAATCCTGTGCTTGCTGCTTTGATGGATTCATTGAAGGGTGCATACAGATGACCCAGTCTTCCGACTTATATATGATCAATGTTGAGTTAGTCAGCAACGTGCTTTAATGACAAAATAATGAAATTCCTTTAGGCCATCGATTTTGTATGAACTATGGAATTGCTTCCTCGGCCTATTCTTTCTTCTTCTGATGAGATGAGAAGATTGGCTTTGATGAAGCAGCTTGATCAATCATTTGAGAATAGATTGAGACATCACCCTACGTGCAATATATATGATTTGAGGTAGCCTTGAGAGTTTTCAGATTATCTTGATCTATCGATCAAGTAAAAAAGATCTCTTGATCGGTTGCTTGTAATAATAGTCGGATCTTTGAGATTGAACAACTACCATCATTGACCGACAAGGGCTCTTTCACGCCCTTTTCTTACGGCTTATGAGTGAGGAAAGAGCAACTCGCCACATTTTGGGACTTGTTTAGTTTGACCTTTAGAACCTACCCGAGTCTTCAACTTAAGCTATGGGTTGGTAGTTTTATCATCAGACTGACAAACGAGGGCTCTTTCACTATGCCTTTTCTCATGACTTATTAAGTGAGGAGAGCATCAGCAACTCAGCCATTTGTGGGCTTGTTGAGTTTGACCTTTAGAACCCATCCATGTCTTAGACTTTAGGATGTAGAGGTTGATGTTTTTCCAACTTAATTGATTAAAGCTTTCAAAATTGGGTGTTCTTTTGACTTGATCTCCAACATTTGATGAATTTGGGAGAAAATTTGTTCTTGACATTTGAGTTGTCTTTTCATGCGTAGTAATAGATTCTTTTTTTGTTCCTGTAGGAACCTGCAACTTAACAATGATAATTATAGATATATTCAGGGATTTTGGCGTAATGCTCGATGTCAATCTGAATCAGCATATATTTGAGGATCTCGTCTTATAACACGATGTCAACTAAAATAAACTAAAAATGCCTCCTGTCTTGTAGGGGAATTCTAAAGCACATTTAGAATAACTTTCAAGATGAAAATATGCAAATACATCAATATTTGAATTGATATGCGCTTTAGAGAGTTTTAACATAGAATATTGATTTCATCTATGTATAGAAATCTAAAATGCCCCTATGTAACAAGGGAATTTTCACATAAAATCTTTTTATCTAGAGTGAGTATATTTATTTAGGGATCTCGGTATGAAGCATGATATCGACCTAAATGGATATACTAAAAAAATGCCCTCTGTCTTGTAGGGGGATTTCTATTGTACCTTGAAAATGTATTCATCATGTATAATACTTTTTCAGGTTTCAACCATTAATTAGTGGCATTGGTCTTTCACCCTTTAGGTCAATGAGTTGGTATGCCCCTCCTTGATACACTTTTTCAATGACAAAAGGGCCCTCCCAATTAGGCTCAAAGTTTTCACTGAATTTTCGATTGGGAATAAATAGTCTTCTTAGCACCAGGACTAATTCTCCTTTTGGAATGTTGAGGTCGATCGTATGGTCAAAAGCCCCGACATCTTTGCTCGATACTTCCAAATTTTGGTGAGCTTGCAATCTAATTCATCAAGCTGGAGTTCCTCCATTCTCAAATGAGCATTTTGATCTTTAATTAGATTGTATTGGATGGACTCAAGTGAAGGTAACTCAACTTGAGGAAGAACTACTTTAGTTCCAAATACCAATGAATAGGAGTGGCTTTACGATCTTGTAGGTAGTTCGATATGCCCATAGTGTCTCTACTTTTGGTATGTCATTCTCTTTATTTTAGTGAGAATCTTCTTGAGTTTGACCAATGTCTTGTTGAAAGGCCGCCAAAACCATTTGCTCTTGGATTGTATATTGAAGAATATCGCCAATCAATTTTGTGTCGATCGATGAATTTATAAATCTTTGCACTTTTGAAAGCTATGCCATTATTGGAAATTATTTGGTGCGGCACTCCAAATCTATAGACCACGTTATGCGTGAAGAAGTTAATCACTTGATCAGCAGTAACTTCTTTAAATGGGCTAGCTTCAGCCCACTTAGAGAAATAGTAAGTCACTCCTATAATGAAGCGATGTCCAGTTGACGACGGTGGATCAATTGGTCCAATTATATCTGTACCCTAACATTCGAATGGCTAGGATGCTATTATTGGGTGTAGTGAATTCGGAGATTGATTAATGAGATTCTAATGTACTTGACACTCATGACACTTCTTTGTGTGATTAATACAGTCTCTCGTCATAAATGGCCAATAATAGTCCATCTTTTTGATCTTTGCTGTCATCTTGGGACCTGACTGATGTGCACCATAAAGTCCTTCATGAACTTGAACCATCATTTTGGTACCTTCATCTATATTTAGGCATCGTATCCACATTTGTTCAAATGATCTACGATACAGAGTATTGTTGGTGAATGCATAGCATAGCATACTCTTCTCGATTTGAGCTGCCATTGATTTATTATTTGGTAATTTTCTTTCTTTAAAATAGTCGAAGGGTTTGCCTCAATCACGTGACTCTTCTACCGTAAATGCTTCACACTGCTTTTCTGAGGCAATGTCATTCTTAGCTCTTGGTATAACTTCTTGATTTTGAGAGTATGAGGAGCAACCTGGGATGCATCCTGCTGGGTCAGATTTGATAACCCCTCTACCTATGAGGATTGATACTTTACTAGCTCTAGAACTCATCGATTAAATATGTCGATCATGACATAATCACCATTCATACTTGTCATTTCCTTAGCTAGTTTTGTTAAGCAATTGGCTTTACTATTCTCGGATCAAGAGACTTGAGTTAGTGTGACATTTGGTATCTACTTCATTAACTCAAGAACTCACTTGTGATAGAAAGCTAACAAAAGCTTGTTGATTCTATAGATACCAAGTATTTTATTTATAATAAGCTGAGAATCACCAAAAATATGCAAGTTTTGAATGCCTATGAAAATAGCTTCTTCAAGGCCTGCCACTAATGCTTCATATTCAGCTTCATTATTAGTTCTGACTCGATCAATCCATATGATCTTCTCATTATCCCTCTTTCCGGTGTTATGAAGATGATGTCGATTCCTCGCTTGCTCTTTAGAAATTTAGATGTTGGACTTGTTTGATTGATGAGGCTCCATCAAAGTACATTTCCCAAATTTGTGATTTTTCTCTTTCATGAATGAGCATAATTTGCTCATCAGGAAAATCATCATTAAGAGAAGAGTCTGGATAGGATGTCCAGGTAGAAAATTTGCTAAGACTTATTCCTTCACTACTTTCTGTGAAACTATGTGATATCAAATTGTGGGAGCAATACTTCCCATCTTGCCAAATGACATGTCAGTCATCAAGTACTTCAGCAGATCAATTCTTGAGATGAGGGCAATCTTGTGAGATAATATATAGTGATGAAGCTTTTGGACTGCAAAGATCAATGCTAAAGAATGTTTCTCTATTGGAGAGTATCTTATTTCTGCTCCAATCAACCACTGATTGATAAAATAAAGAGCATTCTCTTTGCTTTCTTCATTATGTTGTGCCAATAATGTTCCAAGGGACTCTTCTAATGTAGTTGTATATAGTATGAGGGGCTTCCCAGGAATAGGAATTGCAAGGATTGGTGGATTTAACAGGTAGCTTTTAATGCTATTGAAGGCTTCCTAGCACTCATTGTCCCATTTGAATTGAGCATCCTTCTTCAATAACCTTGGAAATTATTGACAACATCTTGATAAGTTTGATATAAATCGATGAATGAATGCAAGTTATCTTTATAAAGAACAGAGCTAACGTAAACTCTTCACTGGATGAATCTCCACAATTGCCTTGATTTTAGCAGGATCAATTTCAATACCTCGTGACACATACAATACCCGTGAATTTTTGAAGGATACCCAATGCACATTTTAGAGGATTCATCTTGAGATCATATTTTGATTCTCTATACAATTCTCAAGTCTTCGAAGTGGTTTTCATGATTCAAGCTCTTCACCACCAAATCGTCAACATAACATTCCACTTTTTGGTGGATCAACTCATCAAAAATTACATGTCATGGCTCTTTGGTATGTAGCTCCAGTATTTTTCAAGCCAAAGGGCATGACCATATAACAATATATGCCAATAGGAGTTATGAACGATGTATTTTTCATCTTGTGCCATTTTGATTTGTATCGACGATGATCCATAAGAGAACATGTCATAGTTGGAAGTGTTGTCCACCAATAATTCGATATTGGAAGAAAAGTCATCTTTGGGCACTTATTTAGGTCCCAAAAGTCAATGGAGATGATTTGGCATTCTTCTTCCTAATTGGGACAATGCTATCCAATACATATTTCTCCTCTCTCCGCTTCAATTAGCTTTTAGTTTCTAATTATCACTGCTCTTCAATCTCCAATCTCATTCACCTAGAGCTTGCAAGCATTGCATCTGGTTTAATAGTTTATGAACTACATATAGGGATAAGCATTTCGAATATGTCCGCAAAGCAATCCTCGAATTCACAAAGTAGCTTTTTTAGCTCTTCAACTTTCTCATCAAAGGAAGCGAAAAAAGTTGGATCCTAGCTCTAGTTGATTTCTTTAAGTTCATCCATAGTAGTTATTTGTCCACCATCTTGAGTTCTTGTGTGTGCTTGACTACTTCTTCATCATTTTAAGAAGAATTTCATGGGAATCATCTTCTTTGTCACTATAAGATTCAATCTCAGCTTTTATTATATTATAAAAAGCTCTATTTTGATGAGATTTGCAGATGAACCCCAGACCTTTAGTGATAAACTTTATCAATTCTTCATGATTCCTGAGGACTTCATTGGCTCTACATCTTGTTAAAGATTTGAGTTCTATATTTAGTAGTCCCAATATGAAGTCCAAGCATATGTATCATTCTTCATAATTTTTGTGGATAGTATATTGGTATTCTTGTTGGCACTATCTCATCATAATTTTCATATTGAGTAGCCAATCAAAGTGAGGTGAGACTCTTCGATTTATAAAATAGAGTTCCTATCTCGCCACTCTCACAATGGCACATAGAATGTTCAATTCTTCAATATTATGAACCTCAGTGGATGATTTCTTTGAAGCAAGAGGGATGGGTATAATTTTGAGTGAGTCATCCGACTCGCCAAGTGAGCTATCCTTCGATGCAATCATCTGAACTCTATTTCCATAAGTGGATTCAAAATCATACCAATCAATCACTTATTTCATACTGCCTTTCTTGAAAGCTTATAAGTTCCCTTAGTTTGAGGAATATCTTCTCCTTCTTTGTGTCACTTCCCAAATGAGGAACTAATTTTTTTAATTTAGGTGCAGAATCAAGTGCTTTAGGAGAGAGATTGCCTTCTTTCTTCCTCTTTGCTTCACTCTTTCACTTTGTGAAATTACTTTTAGTTTCTGGGATGCTACCGCTTCAAGAGGCTCTAATAGCTTAGGCTCTTTGAGGATGAAATATTTTGCATCTTCATAGATCTTTGCTTCTGAATGGAGAATGGTTGTAGGTTATCGAGAATTCAATTCTTTTCCATCTTCATATACTTACATTGATGCATAGTTGATGGGACCGTCATACTCATGCAACCACGTCAAAGAGAGCTCTAAATGATGTATCATTACGCATGAAATTTGGCTTCATATATAAATTAAACTTGAGGGAGAATAAAAGAACCCAGAGTTTTACCCTTTTCATTGAAGCCATGAACCATCAACTTATCTCTCCCAAGATGTTGGATATCAAGTGATAATCCTCTTAATACCTTTAGACTCATAAGATTGATAGAAGAACTAGATTAATCAATATTCTGATTGAGATGCCATCACTCTCGAATAACATATAGAGATTGTTATCACCTTTTCCCAACATAAGATCTTCTTTAAAAAAAATGTGATTATTGGGAGATCTTGAGTTTGCAATGCTTCATTTTTTTCAATAAAGTAAGCTTCATAACTCTCGATCTTTGAGAGCTTGTATCAAAGTTTCTTGAAGATCTTTTGACATCAAGAAAGCCTCATACACACTTAATTGTGCAGGGATCTTTCTCAGATGTGATAGAATATTATAATCTATCTTCTTGCTTGATTTAAGCTTTATTCTAGGATTTTTGGGAATGATATCTTCATTGACTTCAATTTGTTTACAACTTTATTTGCATTTCCCTTCTTTTATGAAGGTGGTAAGACTTTACCACTTCTCAATTGAACTTGAATCACCTTATCTTGCTCAGATTATTCTGAAGAGGTAGTTTCTTCAAATTCTCTTCTTATTTGGAAGATTCCAAAAGGGCTAGACTCATTTTTCAACATCATACATTTCATGCGTGATGATATCAATGAGTCTGACTCTTCTCCATCGGGAAAACATAGATCTTCATATGAACTATTATTATCTTGTTGAGTCATTAAACAAAATTCAGATGTTAGCTTCCTAAGCTCTTCTTACTTTCCTGATAAGAATTGTGATGGGTTGGTCAAGTCTATCTAACTACCATTGTCATTTCAGAGTAACTGATGTTGAAGAACATCTGACATCATGCAGATGATTCGGCATGTCTCTACTGGACAAGATTCACCATTATCTTCTTCATCTGATTCAACAATGTGAGTTTAGACATGAAGTCTGTAAGTCTAAGTAGTTTCCTTGTTGGCTAGTGATACTCCTCTATATTGTTAATGATCTTTTGAGTTGTAGTTCTCTTATTGATCTTCTTTTTCTTAGCCAGCTTCTTTGATTTATGAGGCTTGCATTTAGTAGACTGCTTCTCATGCTGTGACGAAGTAGCCTTATCAGAATGCCACTGAGAAGCCCAAATACTTGGTTTAGGCATCTCTCTTAAATCCAATATAGGTTCAAGTGGTGATTTTCACTTAACACTGGGACCTCTTTTAGCTGCTTCAGCATTTTTATGCTCTTTTTGGAGACTACTGTCTTCCATTCTTCAGAACTAATTTCTCCTTCTTTTTCTCTTTGCTAAATGATACAAAAAAGGATGTAATCATCCTTGTAGACTCTCTTTTGGGCTGACTAGAATATTGTCGGATAGTGTAAATTCATCTCGTCGATACTTTCTTTCTAGCCAATCTTTGAAGACATAACAATTCGATAGATGAGATCATCCGATGATAGGGATAGTAATTTGGATTCGACTTTATTAGCTTCTTCGCTTTTAATTTCTGTAATTGTAAACCAGCTTTAACTACTTGCCAAAATAATTTATCCACACTATCCCTTCTAAAGGAATATTCTTTGTTCATATTTTTCTTAAGAGATGGCCACATTTGCTCATCATCTCTTATTGCTTGTTTTAGACGTTCTCTACCATTTGGAAATGTTTGGAGTTTGTCATTACCTCCTAATACCAATTTTGGCTGTGGATTAGAATAAACAGGCTTATTTCCCTTATCATCATTGTACATTGGCTGATTTCCTTTATCCACATTATATATCACCTGCTTTTCACTATTTGAGTTACAAGAAGCCATGAATTTCATTTCTTCTTGAGTCCGAAGGTTTATTTCTCTTTCTTTATTTGCATAGACTTGGACTTAGATTCAACTTTTCAAATTTAGCCACCTATCAAGCAAGTCTTGAATGTTACACACCATGCATAGAAATGGTGTCATTTTATCATCCATATTGCCCATTAGCAATTGGATCACATGTTCTTCTTTTAATTGTTGCTCACACTTCATACTTAGGTTGCGCCAATGACTTATAACTTTTTTCACTGACTCATCTTTCCTCCTTTCAGCAAGGCAAGGTCAGAGATTATGATTTTTGCAGTTGCACTAGAGAATCTCTTCATAAATATGGTCTCTAATTCAGCAAATATTTTAACTGAATCATTTGATAATTCTACATACCATTTGAAAGCGGTTGAGGTCAAGCTAATGATAAATTGATAAAAGGTGCATCGTTTCCTCCTGTGTTACCACAAGTAGCCTTGAATTGGGCTAGATGTTGCCTTGGATTACCAAACCCACTAAAAATTTTAAATTTCTGCATTGAGTAATCTTTCAGGTATGACACTTGGTCATATTCAGCTGGGTAAGGGTGATCCTTACTCACCAATTTTTTAGCCTACTCTGAGGCTATGACTGCCTTTATCTTTTCATTGATTATTGTTTCTAGTTGAGAAGCTGTTACCATTCAAGGTGTGCTAGCCAAATTTTGAATTATCAACCGAGAGGTAGTATTTTTTTCTTCGCTTCGTAGTACGTAGCTTGAGGTGTCATAGTGGCTGGTGGAATAGAAGTTGTATTATTAGCTACCTGTTGATTAGTAGACAAAATAAGTGCTACACTTGATGTGATATTCTTCTGCAATATCTCCATCATGATGTTCATTTGTACCATCATATCATTCATTTTGGTACCAAGCTGTGCAATTTCCTTATCTTTGACCTCCATTTGACGTTGTGTTTCTCTTTGCTCTCTATCTAGTGTCATAGCGTTAATCAATACAGGCACTTCTTCTTCTTCTATTTCTTGTTGCGATTCTGCTCCTTGCTCATTTTCAAGGGAAGAACTTGATTGTCCTCCTTGTGCATTTGTAGAGACATTGTTTGATTATGAAAGTATAAAGCATGTACCAAGCTGATCATTTCCTGGTTCAACCATATAGACAGCTTCAACATCCATGATCTATTTTTCATTTTGGTCTTCTTCTTCTTCATCTTCAGCAAAAATTGAAGATCCATCCTCTATTTGCTTCTCTGAAGACTCTTCTTCATAAATGTCAAAAGTTTAGGTTCCTGATTCATATGATTTGCCGGCGGAAGTTCATCTATATCTCTAACCATATAGACAACTTCCACTTCCATAGTCTCTTCATTATTTTCTCTTGCACATAAATTATTGATCGACATTTCGGATCTCGGTTCAATGCGGAATAAATACTTCTCTATTAAAGGATTGTGATCAAAGTCAACCTTCTCTTGTGGGTGAACTGATCGATGATGGGATCCAGAGATTCTCCGTGGTGTCGACCATCATGTCATTCATCAATAATATTCCTTCTTTTGGGTGTCCACTTCTGATGAATTATTTTGAAGACAGATTTTTGAGTATATGTATCAGATGTCACACCTCTTCCATTATTCAAACTTTCATTATGGGGCCTTGCCCATATCTTTACCCTTTTTGGGACCTTTAGCGCTTGAGAAACAATCCAAGTGTCACGCTCGATGCTCACCATGCGCGTAGGCTTGGCTAGTTACTAGAAGAAATGGAACAACTTTCTTGGTGGAGCAAGATTTTCCAACACCACATGCCTCAAATCTTATTTCATTAGGCCTCATGGCTACTTTGAGAACTTTATGTATCAAGACAATGTTTCGAGCTATCTTCTCTGTGGTGGTGGAGCTTGATGTGATTGGTCCTTCTAGAAATGCTGCTTTACTTCACCATTAGAGCTATTACTTTTTACCCACTTTAGGTTGTCAAAGTTTTTGTGGGTAGGGATACTCGCTTCTGGCAGTAGTATTGCTTGTTCAAGGTCATTCAAAGGGGATATGTTGAGCCCTCAGCTCAATGTTTTCCTCTTTCTATGTCTTCTGGTTAATTTGCTCCCTGATGAGGAAGCTTCATGATCATGCTTTTGGGATACAAAAGGTTCAATCGAGCAAAATTGCACCATGAGGCATTAAAGACACGCTTCTAATGGTTCTTTCATGGGAGCTTCGGATTGACCTAGCCTTTTGAAAATTGAAGTTCTATATTGGGAGAACTCCTTGACGGTTGGCTATTGAACTAGTTGGTGCACATGGCTAGAAGGAGCTTCAATAACTTGAGGCCTTCCAGCATGGCCTCAGACGAATGTACCATGAGTGGGTACTTCAAGAGTCATACGATAGTAGAAATTCAAGCTACCAAATTGAATGGTAGCTACATCTCTATGTTGATGATGTTGGCTAAAGTGATGTTCACCATCTACAAGGGTGAAAGGAGTGCTTTGTAGATCCATTCTGCAAAAGTGAAAGATGAGGATTAGTAATTAGAAATTATTATTTCACCCCATGCTTTCATGATGCAGAGTTACTACAGAGCAAAATAATGGTGTAATAAAAATATACTCTACGGAATGATTCATTCTACATAGAGCCTCATATTAAATTTATTACACACTTAAATCACCATTTTTGTTTTGAATTTTCAAAAATTTATTGCTACTATAGCACATATATGACTAGTCAAAGATGGAAAGAGAATCATTTCCCCAATGGAGTCACCAGAAATCTATGGACTCTAAAAATTTGTCACCGACCTCTCGACAATATTGAATTGAAGAGAGTATGATTTGAGCTATCGGTGTAATTTTCAGAAGGCAGATGGAATAGTAGATAAGACACTACCTAGAGATTTGCCCTCATTTTGTGAGGACTTTAGATCTGGTTCCAGGTTTCTTATAGGCTCAAGCCCCAATAATTAATTACCCCTCTCAGTGAGTGAGAGAAAACTTTCGATTAAGGCTAATCGTTAGGTCGCTTAATGCGTAGCGTATAGTAGCAACATATCAAGTTTTAGAATTTAAATTATGAAATTCATCATTTTAGCTTAAACTAGATGGTTGGGGAATGATGATGTGCCTGATCTAGATCCCATGGTTTCATCATCCCGGGCCGTCGTGGTCCCTAGTCTACTTAGTCAGAGGAGGTAGACCCAACTGACAAAGGATCCTTATCGAACATACGTTCATCCAAAAAATCTTACTAGGTGTTTATCTAAGGAGATAATATTAAGTCTTAATGACAGAGGTTGTTCCCTATCAAGTATACCCTATGATTCACAACTCAAAGGGCGAGCCATTGGGAGCATACTTATCGTGATCGTAATATAATGGAGCTGACTGGCCAAACCACCCGATCAAAGGACTCTGGTCATAACTGCTTCATCTGTGGAGCCTATTGGCCAAGCCACACAATCAGAGGACATGGGTCACGTCCTTACTAGTAAGAGAATGATTGAGAGTGAACATAGCAGAACACTTGATTTGACATTGGCTCCTTTGTGAGCTAGAGTTTTCTTAATTTGTCACCCCTAATAAATAGATGCGAAAGGTGGATGGATTGAGTTTTATTTAAGTTTTTAATGACAGAGTTTCATTTAAGTAATTTCAGATTGCTACTTAATTTGATTTGAAAAATTGATTAATTTGAATATGTTTAAGAGCTTTAGATCCTATCAACTCTAGCTAAAGAGGATTAGATTACTATGTCACTAATGTAATCGGCCAAATATTTCACGATTCAAAACTCTTATTATAGGTTTTAGGTTTTGTTAACGACTACTAAGACTAAACCGGAAGCAACCCAACGATCCTTAGACATTTGAATTTAAGCATTCAGCATAGTGTCAGGGCACATGTAGGTGTTTAGTAATTTAGGTAATTTTATTTTTGAATTATGAGATTGATTTTGAATTTCATTTAATTCCAAACTTAGCCTGCTCAGCCTTTTCAGACATTAAAATTTGCATTTCAAATCTCTATGTCTGAGCACATGCAAATGTTTATAGCTTAGATAATTTCACTTAATTAGTGATTTCGTTGATTTTGAAAATCATAATTAGAATGAAATTCTTTAATTTTTTATTAAAGGAAGCCATATGATTTTTGTAGATTTTAATTTAGTATCGCATTCTATCTGCTTGCACAAAGAGTTGCAGATTTGGTGGCAAATTTTATTTTGAATCTATAGGTTCAAAGGACAATTTAGTTTGTTATTTTAAAAGAAGATTTACCCCTCAAAGTAATTCTCATTTTTCCCTCTTTTTTATTCAAACTTTTACTACATTTATTTTCCCCTCCTTTTCTTTTGAAAGTAGTAATCAATTACCCTTCTAATTTCTATAAATAAGGCCAAGAGGGAGTCTCTATTATATTCCATTTATTTAAAGGGTTGGAGTTGGAGCATTTGAAAGGGAGCGGTTAGAAACGTTAGCGGGCTTTCAACTCTACTTGAATAAATCTCGTAAGTGCTTTTTGTCCCCCCTTTTTTGTTTATTTTTGTGTTTGTTGCATATTATTTTCCTACCTTTTTGTTTGGAGTTTTTTAATTTGAATTTCAATTTTAGGTTTCATTGTGTGACGTTCTTAAGCTGATTCTTTTACTTTCCATTTTTTTCTAAGTCATGAGATTTTGACAAAATTTTGGCAACATTTCATCTAGGGAGAGCGACATCTAACGGATGTTGGCTTACTCGATACGCCCTCATGAGCATAGCAAGCGGTGTCTTGTGACACCACAGCCAGTTTTCATCTTGTTGAGCCCTCATGAGCATGATGAAGCCTTCAAACTTGCAAAGAAACATAAGCATGTATATATATCCACATTTACACATCCAACATGTTCTGACTCATTCTTCTATGTCTGTAGAGATCGGCAGAGAAACGGGGTTGGGTATGCCAGAAACCAAGAGACGAACCTGCCTCATGACATTGTTCTTCCCGGGTTATGGCGAAGAGAAGGGTCGAAATGGTGATAAAAATGAAAGACGATGCCGAAAACCTAAAGAAGAACCCACCTCATGACGGTGTTCTTCCCAAGTTGTGGCGAAGCAGCTTTGAAGAGGTAATGCAATGAGTGCGATGCCGAAAGTTGAAAGAAGAACCCACATTCTATTCTATTTAGTGAAGCAAGAATATAAAGGAAATGCAGTGAGAAACCGAAAGAAGAACCGACCTCATGACGGTGATCTTCCCTGGTTGGGGTGAAGCGATTACGATGAAATTTGGATTAGTTTTGAGAAGGAAAGAGGTGAAATTTTCTATTTTTTATGGAAATGAGGGGATTTGGAGAGCCAATTTTTGGTTTTAGTGGAAAAAGAGGAAAATCAGAGAGCTGAAATAAATTTGAGGGAATGGGAAGATACAATTTTAGATTTATAAAAAATGAGGGGAAAATGGAAAAATTGATTTTTGGATTGGAGAAGGAAGATCGGAGAGGAGTTCTTTGTGGTTTGGAGAAGGAAGGTCAGGAAGATCTTTGTGGTTTGAAGAAGGAAAAGGAAGAATAGAGAAAAAAAAAAGGAAAAAATGTTATTCAGATTGGGGAAAAAAGGAAGAAGAAAGGAAAGGAAAGAAGAAAAAAGAAGAAGAAGGAGAAGAGAAACTCAAGTCTTACCCTTTTTTTCGGTTTTTGGAGGAGGAGGAAAAAAAACCTTCTTGATTCGGATTAGGGCAATGGAAAACCAAAAATGAGGGAGGAGGGAGAGGAGGCTTATCATCGATTTGGAGAAGGTGCAGGAAGTCTTGGGGAGTTGGAGGAACCGACACTGCACGTGAGGGAGGTGCGTTGAGATGAGCTGAAGGAGAGGTGCGCTTGCATTTGGTTCACATGAAGGAGCTGAGTCGTCATCACACATGAGGGGAGTCGTAGAGAACTGAAATTAGATTGGTCGCCAGAGAGGATTTAGGTTAGTTTATTTTAAATTGATTTTAAATGGATTAAATGATTTTAATGTGAATTTTATGGTAAAATCATCATATATATATCAATTTAAGGTTATTATTCCAAATGCAACCACATAGTCCATTTCATCGAGGAGGCCGGTTCAAGGCCAAATTGAGTCAATTTTAGCTCAAAGTGTGTGCTTTGACCACTATTTTGTGCACTCATCCAATTGAGTGTGAATAGTCTTACTTAATAGATTTTGATATTTTAAAGCTAACAATACAATCAATTTCATGAATGAAGGCCGTTTGGCTTACATCGGTGCCTCCTGACTTTGATATGCATGCAAGCGTGTTGATAACTCGAGCGATTGATCAGTTGATTATCAAGAAGTGCAATATTTATATTCTAACCAATTTTAACATTTTGAATGTGATGGCAAAGTCTGTTCATTGATTAGAGGTAATTTGTTTTAATTTTGGTGAGGTCCTGTATATTTCAGCCTCGATTTATGTGCTATCACTTCAAATCATTCAACATTTGCGTAGACTCATCTGATTTGAGTGTGATGATAATTTGATAGTTTTTGATATTTCAAAGCTAATGGCATGATCAATTTCAAGAACGGAGATCGTTCGGACATCATCATAGCTTCCTAACTCTGATATACGTGCTGACACATTAATAGCTTGATCGCTTGATAGGTTGATCATTATATTATACAATATTTATATCTTGATCTAATTTTGATGTTCTAAACACAATGGTGAAGTCCATTTATTTATCGAAGGTCATTTCAACTATTTTTAGTGATGTCCAGTGCATTTTGAGCCTTAGTTTACGTACTATCACCTCCGAAGTCTGTCAATTTGACTTGTGGGCTTGACCCGACTTATAGCACATATATGGAGGTCAACACCTACATTTAGTTGACTACTCCTCATGTTACAATGAAGTAGATTAATCAAAATACCATTGAGAAGCCCAAATACTTAGTTTTGGTATCTCTTTTAAGTCTAATATAGGTTCAAGTGGTGATTTCCACTTAACACTAGGGACGTTTTTTATCTACTTCAGCATTTTCACGCCTTTTGGAGACTATTTCCATTCTTCACCAATTGATTTCTCCTCCTTTTTGTATTTGATGGATGATACGGAAGAGGACGTAATCATTCTTATTGACTCTCTTTTCGGGTTGACTAGAACACTATCAGATAATATAAATTTACCTCACTGATACTTCCTTTAGCCAATCTTTGAAGATATAATAATCTTCAATAGGATGATTGATCATCCGATGATAAGGATAGTAATTTAGATTATTGACTTGATCATCTTCTTTAGGCCTTTTAATTTATGGTAATTATAGACCAGCTTTGACTGCTTGCCGAAATAATTTAGCCACACTATCCTTCTTAAAAGAATATTCTTTGTTCATCTTTTCTTTAAGAGATGGCCGCATTCGCTCATCATCTCTTATTGCTAGTTCTGGATGCTCTCCACCACTTGGAAAAGTCTGAATCATTTCCTCTCAATACTAATTTTAGCTGTCAATTAGAATGGACAAGTTTCTTTCCCTTATCATCATTGTACATTATTATTGTCCTTTGTCTACATTATATATTACCCACTTTTCACCACTTGAGTTGTAGGAAATGGCATGAGTTTCATTTCTTCTTGAGCTTGAAGGTTTATTTCTCTTTGCTTTATCTGTAAGATTTCAGACTTAGGGCAATTCAGCTTTTCAAATTTGGCCACCCTATCAAGCAAGTCTTAGAATGTTGCAATTGATGCCATACATAAAAATGGTGCCATTTTATCATCCATATTGCCCATTAGCAATTGGATTCCATGTTCTTCTTCCAATTGTTGCTTAAATTTCATACTTAGGTTATGCCAACGACTTATGAATTTTGTCACTAACTCATCTTTTGTCCTCCTTAGCAAAGCAAGGTCAGTGATTGTTATCTTCTCGGTTGCACTGGAGAACCTCTTCATGAATATTATCTCTAACTCAGTAAAGGTTTTAACCAATCATTGATGCATACCACTCAAAACAACTTAGGTCGTCACGATGAACTGATGAAAAGAAACATCATTCCCTCTTATGTTATCATAAGTAGCCTTAAATTGGGCTAGATGTTGCTTTGAGTTACCAAGCCCACTGAAAGTATTAAATTTTAGCACTGAGTAACCTTTTTGGTACTACACTTGATCATATTCAACTGGATAAGGGCGATCCTTACTCACCAACTTTTCAGCTTACTCTGAAGCTATAACTGCCTTTATCTTTTCATTAATTATTATTTCTAGTTGAGCAGCTGTTACCATTCTAGGTGTGCTAGCCACATTTTGAATTATCAGCTGAACAAGTAGTTGGTTAACTTCATTCCTCACTTCAGGTGTAGCATGTACTGTAGGAGCTTGATGTACTAGAGCGACTAGTGGTATATAAATTATATTATTAGCTATCTATTAATTAGTAGATGAATCAGGTGCTACAGTTGATGTGATATTCTTCTGCAATATATCCATCATGATATTCTTTTGTACCATCATGTCATTCATCTTGGTATCAAGTTGTGCAATTTTATTATTTTTGACTTCCATTTGACGCTGCATTTATCTTTACTCTTAGCTTAGGCCACGCATCAACAAGTGTGCTCTTCTTCTTCCTTTATTTCTTATTGTTGTCCTGCTCCTTGCTCATCTCTAGGAGAAGAGCTTGACTATCCTTCTCATTGTGCATTTGTAGAGACATTTATTATTTGGGTTGAATGATAACACTGATTATAAAAGCGTATACCAAGCTAATCATTTCCTGGTTCAACCATATAAACAACTTCAACACCCATGATTTTTTTCTCATTTTGATCTTCTTCTTCTTCCTCTTCAATAGAGATTGAAGATCTATCTTCTACTTGCTTATATGAAGACTCTTCTTTGTAAATGTTGAATTCATATTCAGGTTCCCTAGATCCATGGTGCTATTGATGGTGCTGAGAAGAAAGTTCATCTATATCTCTGACCATACAGATGACTTCCACTTCCACAGTATCCTCTTCATTATCTTCTTATTGCACATGAATTTCTGATCAACATTTCGTGGATCTTTAGTTCAATGTATGAAATAAACACTTCTTCCATTAAAGGACTGCGATCAAAGTCAACTTTCTCTTGTGGGAGTGAATCTGATCGATGATGGGATCCCCTAGAGAATTCTCCATATTGTCGACCATCATGTCTTTTATCAGTGATATCCCTTTTTTAGGTATCCACTTCTGATGACTTATTTTTGAGTCAGATTTCTAAGTATATGCATCAGATGTCACACCTCTTCCATTCTTTAGAGTTTCATTACAGGGCCTTGGCCTTCATATCTGCTTATCCTTTCACTGAGACCTTTCGGTAGTGGATTCTTGGACACGTAGTCCGAGTGTCACGCTTTGATGATCACTGTCGAAGCATACTTGGCTCTATGGCTAGTTACCATAAGAGAAGGCAACCTCCTTAGTAGAGCTTCAATATTTTCAATCACCACAGGCCTTTCAAATTTTCTTTTCATTAAGACTTTGTCCTTGGCTACTTTAAGAATGTTGTGTATTCTAGAGGACAATGTTTCATGTTATCTCCTCTATGGTGGTGGACCTTGGTGTTGTTGAGTCCAAAAGGACTGCTTCACCTCACCAATAGAGCTATTCCTTTTTATCCATTTTAGATTATCAAAGTTATTATGGGTAGGAATACTCACTTCTAGCGACAGCATTGCTTGTTCACTAAGGTGTTCAAATGGGATCTGCTAAGCTCTCAGCTCAGTATTTCTTCTTCTTCTTTGCCTTCTAGTTAATTTGCTTCCTGATGAAGAAGCTTCATGATCATGCTTTCCAGGTATGAAAGGTTCAATCGGTGAAGCAATTATACCATGAGGCATTAAAGACACAGTTTTCCCACTGACAGTTTTTTTCAATCGAGGGCTTCAGATTGACCTACTCTTTTAAAAACTGAAGTTCTCTATCGGGAGAACTCCTTAATAGCAGTTGGTTGCTAAACTAGTTGACGAGCATGACTAGTACGAGCTTCAGTAACCTGAGGCCTTCCAGCATGGCCTCGAATAAGTATACCATAGGTGGGTACTTCAGAAGTAGCAGTTATAATAGCTGAGAAATTTAAGCTACCAAATTGAATGGTAGTTCCAACATCTCCTATGTTGATGACGGTATTGTCTAAGCAGATGTTCTCCTCATGCCCTAGTTGGATAATGAAAGGAGTGCTCTGTAGATCCATTCTGCAAAAGTGAAAGATGGAGATTAGTAATTAAAAATTATTATTTCATCCCATACTTTCAAAATGTAGAGGTACTATAGAACAAAATAATAGTATAATAAAAATATACTATACAGAATAATTCATTCGACATAGAGTCTCATACATTAGTAACTTGAATTTATTATATATTTAAATCACCATTTTTTGTTTTGAATTTTCAATATTTTATTGCTACTATAGCACATATATAACTAGGCAAAGATGAAAAGAGAATCCTATCCCCAGTGAAGTCGCTCGAAATCTGTGGTCTCCGAAAATTCACCACTGACCTCTCAATAATTGTAAAGAGTATGATTTTAAAGATGTCGGTGTAATTTTTAGAAGGCAGATAGAATAGTAGATAAGACACTACCTAGAGATTTCGTTCTCATTTGGTGAGGACTTTAGATCTAGTTCTAGGTTTCCTATAGGCACAAGCACCTATAGTTAATTACCCCTCTCAATAAGTAAGAGAGAACTTTTGATTAAGGCTCGTTAGATCGCTAAATGTATAGTGTATAGTAGCAGCATGTAGAGTTCTAAAATTTAAAATTATAAAATTCATCATTTTAACTTAAAGTAGATGGTTGGGGGGGATGATGATGTGTCTGATCTAGATCCCATGGTTCCGTCATCCCAGGCTATCGTGGTCCCTATTCCTTAGGAATGACCCAACGACGGGATCCTTATCGAACACATAGGTTACATGCCCAAGAAATTTGCACTGGGTGGTGTTTGTCTAAGGAGATAGGCTTAAGTCTACTTTAGCTGACAAAGGGTCTTTTGCCTATCAAGTATACCTTATGATTCATAACTCAAATGGCAGAGTCATTGGTGAGCATACAAGCTATGGTCATGATTGTAATATATTGGAGTCTTAGTGGTCAAACCACTGATGGACTCGGTCAATCGCATCTATAGAGCGGCCAAGTCACGCACCAAAGGATACAGCCACGCCCCTTAAGATGATTGAGAGTGAACATAGTAGAACACTTGATTTGACATTGGCTCCTTTATGAGCTAGAGTTTTCTTAATGTGTAACCTCCGATAAATAATTATGTAAGGTGGATTGGATTTTAGCTTTAAGTTTTTAGAGATTGAATTTAAGCATTTTTAGATTGATAAATTTGAGTTAAATTGATTTGAAATTAGAAATATATTTCGATGGAAATATCCCCTCTGGTTGAAATCACCATTCAACACAACCATCGTTGGGATAATTACTTGATTAATTTGAATATATTTAAGAGCTTTACATCATGTCAACTCTATTTAGCACCTAACAGAGGATTAGATCTATTATCACATGACAAAATTAGCTTCTCATATATTTTACTAAGTTAAAATTTGTATAATATTATCATTGGATTTATAGGTTTTGTTAACCCACTCCTAAGACCAAATCGGAAAGCAACCACTACATCCTCTACACTTGAATCTAAACATTCAAAGATAAGGTCATGCGGTGATTAGTAATTTAGGTAATTTTATTTCTAAATTATGAGATTGATTTTGTATTTTCATTTAATTCTAATTTAGCCTGCACAGCCTTTTTAGACATTAAAATTTACACTTTAATTCTCTAAGTCCAAGCACATGCAAGTATTTATAGCTTAGATAATTTTATCTAATTAATAAAATCATTGATTTTGAAAATTATAATAAAAATGAAATTCCTTAATTTTTGATTGAAGGAAGCTCCGTGATTTTTGTAGAATTTGATTTAGTATCGCCTTCTATCTGCTTGTACAAAAAGTTATATATCTGGTGACGTAGAAGGCATTATAAATTGATCTAATATCTTATTAGATCTTTTTGGATTAATATTGAATTACTTTCTTTTATTCCAAGTTGATGGTCTTTAAATATTCAATAGACTCTCGTTTATATCTGTTAACAATCCTCGAACTCATTCAGAACTCTATTTGATCTTTGAATTATCAGCACTAGAAGGCAATGAGCAAGTTGGTTGCTTGATGTTCCTTTCTATCTGCTCTTGAAGTTCATTATATTTAATGATATCTTCTTAGTGAAAAGGTTTTGCTCCAGTAGCTCAATATTCAAAGTTTTAGCCTTTTCATGTAATGTGTAATTCATCCCCTAGATCTTCTTTTTGATATTCCAAAATCTTATAAGATTCAACCATACACTTCAATTGAGTCTCACGCAAGCTATTAGACTTCTGACAAGAAACTAGCACTGATTTAAGTTCTAATATTTATTTCTCAGCTTCTACTAAAGTAAAACTTGTTTGGTTTAGCATTTCTTTGTAATTAGCAAAATCCAACTCTATTTTTTCTTTCTCCAATTCCAGGTGCTCAAAATTAACCCAAGAGAGTGTTGATACTGAGGTCTTTATATCAAATCCAATTCCATCAAATTCTATAGTGAAGGAAGAATGAGAAACCAATAAAGAAGATCTTGACAGGTTTTCCTTCATTGGACAATGCTGAGTCACATTATTCTCTAATAAAGTTTTTTTGTCTATGCAATCTGAATTATTACTCTTCCCTTCATTTTTAGAATAAACCAAAGAGGTGGACACATTCTTAGTTTTAAAACCATTAGCCATGTTAATGTCTCCACTGCACTTTGTTGATAAGCATGCTAATCTCTCCATCTCCAAAAGGTCATCCATAAGTTCCAAATGATTTGAGTTCTCACCCATGTGAATCCTGTCAATGAGTTTTTCTTTCTTCAAAGAGAGCTCAGATTAATGTAGTAGACAAAGACCGAATAACTTCCTTCTTCATCAAAACCATCTTCAAATATGGAGGTCAAGCTAAGTGGGTTACTTTCATTTTTAAAATGAAAATCATTATGTGGTTTGAAAGTTGATTTTTGTTGGTTTAGAAGTAGCATTTGTGATTCGATGTTGTGAAGCTTATTTGCTTGTTTAGCGCATATATTCACATTATTTTTCATCATATTATTTTTATTTGATTATTTTAATTTGAATTTAGCTTTAGATTTCTTTGTTTAGTGCTTTTAAGCTAGTTTTTTTATTCCTCTATTTTGTTTCTAAGTCTAAAGATTTGATGAAATTTCAACAGCATTTCGACTAGGGAGTCACATCTAATGGTTTTGGAGGCCTTCCCATCACACCCTGATGAGCATGTTTTGGTGTTTGTAACACTGTCGATATCTCGTCATGCCTAATGAGCATGACAGACTTTCAAACAAAGAAACACATAGCGTACAATCCATACACATAATATTTTCTTTTTTACACATTCAAACTCAAATCTATTACACATTCACCAAAACTGGGAGACAGGGAGGAAAATGTCAGAAACCTAGAGAGGAACCCGCCTGATGATGGTGTTCCTCTTTAGCTGTGAAAAAAGGAAAGGTCGGAAGGAGACAGAGAGAGAGATGTTAGAAACTAAGAGAAGAACCCACTTGATGATGGTATTCTTCTTCGGTTGCAGCAAAAGGAAAGGTCGGAAAGATGAAAATCAGTGGATATGTGTTTAATTTGAAGAAGGTTATGCTTCCTATTTTAGGAAACGGGTCAAGAGGGGGGAGTTTTCCAAGTGAGGATGAGGGAAAGAGGCAAATTTCGATTTTGTGAGGATGAGGGAAAGAGAGAATTTTCAGTTTTGTGAGAATGATGGAAAGGGAGAAGGAATGAGGAAAAACCTACTATTTCCTTGCTATTCGAAAGGGCTGCGACCGGAAGATCTTTCGGTTTGAAGAAGTTGTCGTCCTTACGGGAAGACGCTTTCTTCAATTTTTAAGTGGTATTAGCTAAGAGCGGGAGTAGTTCTTAGGATATAATGGTTGGAGGAAGAGGGAAAGAGCCATGCAAAGGAGGAGAACTGAGCAGATGAGGGAGAGGGTTGTTGGGTCCTCGGGCTCGTGTGTGATCGAAGGAGACGAAGTGGGGATTCGGCTCTTGCTTGCGGTTTTGTGTGTGTGAGAGAGCCAGATAAGTGAAGGAGTCGAACCATGAATAGGGTTCGGGTCTGGCTGGTTTAAGGTTAATTAGTAAAATAAACTTTTAAAATTAATTTTTAAGTATTTAATTAGCTTTAATGTAAATTTTACGATGACACGATTTGATAATTAATATATATATATATATATTCAAGATTATTATGTCAACGAATGGCATCCGCTTATGATAAGTTATTGGTCAAATCCAAATGGATCAATTTCAACTCAAAATGCGCGTTATCACCGCTCGATTTTCACGCAGACTTGTTCGAATCGAGTGTGAATAATAATACTTAATAGATTTTGGCATTTCTAAATTAACACCATAATCAATTTCATGAACGAAGGTCGTTTGGTTTAAGTCGGCGCCTCCTGACCTCGATATGCATGTAGGCGCGTTGATAGCTCGATCGCTTGATCGGTTGATCATTATGTTATGCAATATAATATTCTAACTAATTTTGACATTCTGAATGCAATGGCGAAGTTCGTTCATCGATCGGAGGTCATTTGGAATGCTTTTAGCGACACCCAGTGTATTTCAGCCTTGATTTGCGCATTGTCACTTCCGATCATTCGACATTTGCAGACTAGTCCGAACTGAGCATGAATAATCTCATTTGGTAGTTTTCAACATTTCGAAGCCAACGGCATAATCAATTTTATGAATGGATGTTGTTTGGACATCGTCGCAGCTTCTCGACTCTAATATGTGCATCCGAACATTAATAGCTCGATCACTTGATCGGTTTATCTTTAGATTATGCAATATTTATATTTTGACCAATTTTGATATTCTGAACACAATAGCAAAGTCCGTTCAACGATCGGGAGTCATTTGGGCTGATTTTGGTAATGTTTGGTGTATCTCAGCTCTGATTTGTGCTTTAAAGCATCCGAAGTCGATCGAATTCACCTTATAAGCTCGACTCGGCTTGTATAGCATATGTGAAGGTCAATAGAAAAAAAGTGCCATTATAAGATAATGTTTCTTTAATAAAGTTGTGCTTAGAGAAGAAATTTAAAGATAACTAATTGCTTATTCTTCAAGTTAGCTATTAATTTAGTTAAATGCTTGATCAAAAGGCCTTGAGCTTTTAATAGATAATATATATGTAACCTACACTTAAAAGAGAGAAAAAACACACTTTCATAAAAACTTTCAAATCCTTCACATGAGTAGTCCAATCATTTATGAAAAGAAATCCATGTTTAATGCCTTTGGGAGATGCAATGCCCCATAATAAGTAAATGATTAGATCATCTAAGCTTGTGTATATTTTGAAAAGATAAGGGAAATAAATCATTTCATTCATTGTTGACTAATGCTCTATCCAAATCGATACAAACTAGATCATTAGTTTCATTATTGAGTCATAAATAGTTAAGCCCTAAAGGTGATAAGTTAAGTGTGAAACATTATAGTGTTGAAATCCTAAAATTGGTTGTTAGAAATCATATTACCTTTAGATTTCTTAGAACATATTTTGCATTAATTGATGTCACCAGGGCTTGTTCATGTTGTAGGCAATCTCTTTGAGAGAGGATCAGAGATGAACTCTATAAACTTAAAAGTTACAATATAAATCACAGACATGTGAAAGACTGTGTTGTGGAGACAATGAACTAGCCCATAAATTAGTTGATTGTTAATGAAAGAAAGAAAGAAAGACGTGCTAGGTCTATTTCTCTTTAGCCAAATTTCTCCAAGGTGTGAAGCGAAGGGCTTTCTACAATTGTCTTTGTTGGGAAAAAAAAAATATGATTATAAGTGTTAAACCAAGAGTCCTTGAGGAAAGACAAATTGACAAAGAAATAAAAAATATAGCACAATTATTCAAAATATACCTGAATTATACATTTTTTAAATCAATAAACCCTAAATTTCAATCCTTTTGTTTCATTTATCTTGCATATTTTTGTGATATTTTTTCAATCATCTCATTTTCTTATATTTAACATATTATGCATGCAAGAAAATTTATTTTCAAAATATTTATTGATATATAAAGTTTGTTTGTTTTGATTTAAGGGATGCCTAAATATGTTATTACGATAACCATTAATTTAAAAGCAAACTCCTTCCTATACAACAATCACATAGTAAAAAAAATTTACCGAATTATATGTGATAGTTGGAGTAGAGCTGTAGAGGTCATTACTTGATGGAACAAATTTGAACATATATAAATACTAATAGATAAGTTGAAAAACTTGAATAAAATTTAATAACAAGAAGCTAATTTTATCTACGATGATTAATAATGTCACAGTTTATTGAAAAAAGTATTTTAATTTGAAATTACGTTATTATGATTAAATTTTATTCATTCAGAACTCTGATAAAGAAGATTTAAATAACAACACCACCCAACAAAAAAATAACGGCTATCATGACAGAACAAAAGAAAACATAAACGCAATGCTCTGAAAATCAAAGACTGGTAGATTTCAGATAAAACAGAACCGAAATAACGTTAACAACTAGCAGCATCCAGCCAAACCAGTAAAAGACGATAGACCAACTCAATTGGCGCCATTGAGAGAATGTCAATTTTTTTTTAAATTAAGTATCATTAAAATTTTAATTATGTAATTAAGTATTGCTAAAAAAATTTAAAAATAAATATAGTCACTCAATTAGTGGGCGACTAGGTAACAATGTTGATCTGACGCATGCATCATTAGACCGCCCACTACTAAGATTTGCATAGATCAATCGAACCTGGCCCTATTTCCTCCTCCTCCCTCTCTGTTGTGTTCGATTCGCCCCCGACGGAGGATTCTGCTGCCCCCAAGAGCACCGCCCGCCGATTTTGCCCTTCCAAGCACGCTCCTCTCTGTCTCGAAGCTTCGGCGCCGACGTTGTTCAACCCGCGTGTGTTTTCTTCGATCCGAAAGAAATTTTCTTTCTTCCCGACAGCCATGTCCACGTCGTTTGAAGACTTCCCTCTCCCATCTAGCAGCCGTTGGAAGCCAACATTAGCTTCCGGCAGCTCCATTTTGTCGGGAAGTTTCACAGATTCTAATTTTTGCAAGAAATCTCTATTTCTATCTATTTATAAATTAATAGAGTATGTGTGCTAGGGATTAGAGTTGTATGGTTAGAATTTTGTTTAGGATTTGATTTGTAGGTTTCTATTAGCGTTGCGGGTAGGTGATAAGTAGCCAAGTGTATTATTATTTAGAGTGTCGATTAATATAAATTTCTGATTATTTATATAGTTTGTTTTCCAAGAATGAATAGAGAATTTATTTCGCTGATCTTTTTCTATGGAGACGAACTAAGTATCGATGAGCAATTCAGTCCAAGTTATGTGGAAGGTCGAAATCATCCAGTTAAGGTTCTGCGTCATAGCACCTTACTGGAATTGAAGTAAAGAATTATGAGAACCTTGCACATTGATTCAAAGCATCACACAATCACTCTTACATGTCGTTATCCGATGGGTAACGGATTTATAGCATCTGTTATATCTGATGATGACGTTTACGAAGTTACACTTAACGAAGCTTCCCGTCAGATATTAGTGTTGTAAATCAAAGTGGAGGATGTTAATGTTGCATTCACATCAGCTGATCCGGTAATAAGGTCAACAGATATACCACTGATGCATACACAGGATTTCATCACACATGCACCACAATGCAGCTTTGATGAGTTGATTCTCAGGTAATACCTTGTCAACCTTTCCCTGTTTATACTTGTAATAATTAATATGATAGTTTGTCATCCAACTTATGAGTTTTGTGGCAACGATGATGTTATTTATCATTCTGAGAAACCGTATGTGCCTTAGAGAGCTACGGATGATGAGAGTATATGAAGCAAGTGCAAGTGAGTCCGAAAGGGATATTAGTGATGATGACCGCTCACTCGGGTAAAGTCATTTGGGAATTTACATCATGATCTTTTAAAAAATTATTCACTCAAATATTGATGGTGAGAGTCAGATGTTGTCCACAAACGAGTATGTCCGGATGTGTCAAACTACGAGAGAGTGAGACAACGATATTTACTTTGACGGTCCATCTGACGAAACTGTCCTAACATATGATATTGAAATCCCAGGTGACCTTGTCGAAGGTATATTTCTCAAGTAAATGGAGTCTTCAATTTGCTATTGTTGGGTGGTGCATAGTAAATAATGTTCAATTCCAAACAGTTACCTCTAATTAAAAGAATTACACGATTGTATGCGTACAGCATGATAGTCCTACAAGGCCATGTAACTGGCATTTGCATAGCAGTAGCAGACACTTAAGGGGTGCTTAGAGAATATCCAGAGTTGGGGAAAATCATAGATGTATCAATGCAGTAAGTGCAGTCGGTCATGGCGTGTAGTTCAAAATTCATAGCTTACTTCATTATATCTGTGATCAGGCATCAGATAGCTCTAAAACCTATGGAGATTATAGGTAGAATGGAGTCAAAATTCAATGTTAAAATTTTATACATAAAAGCTTAGGATGCAAGGCGTAAGACAATAAAAGCAATATTTGGCAACTGGGAAGAGTCTTACTGGACTCTAAGTCTTATATGGAATTTTGCGATTTACCTAAGAGTACGAATTCGGCCTAGAAGACACGCTTCTAGAGACTTTCTTGGGCATTTGATCCTTCAATCATGGGGTGGAGTAGCTGCCAACCAGTGCTGAGCTTAAACGGTACTTTTTTGTTAGGAAAGTACTATGGTACATTATTAACTGTTGTTGGAATTGATGAAACCAATGGGTTGTTTCCACTAGCTTTTACTATTGTGGAGTCCGAGTCGATTGATTCCTGGTTGTGGTTCTTGATATGCTTACATGATATGCTATCTATTGTGTCTGCTATACGTGATATATGCATAATATCTGATAAACATGACAGTTTATTACGTGAATGTAGAGAAGTATTTCCATGGGTAGCTCATAGGCACACTGTTTGTATCATCTGCGTGAAAATTTTAAAAAGGTAATACGTAGATTGAGAATTGGTGATGTTAAATTTCTATGTCAGAAGATGTATATGACAAGAAATACTGATGATATCCGTCAGTTCAATCATTTCATGTTAGATATTAAAAATGTAAAAGAAGAAGCTCACAAATGGCTTGTGAGGTGCGACCCTGTCAAATGATCACTTGTACATAATAGTAGAATGTGTTATGTTATAATGATGACTAATGCATCTGAGTATTTTAATGGTGTCATGAAACGAGCTCATGGTTTACCGATTCAGGCCCTAATCACTGTTATTTATAACAACTTAGTAGCATTGTTCATAAAAAGACTAGTCACTACAACTCAGAAATAGGATGTCAAATTGTCAATTTTTATCCAAAGGGTATCCACAATGTTACAAAGATACTAAAAAGGGAGATTTCGAACCCGTGAACATCAACCCCGCGTGAGATTCAAGTTTTGACAGTCTAGTCGATCATTTAGAGTTGATTTGCTGATAACAGATATTTGTAATAGTAAACAAAAGATCATATATCATTGGTCATGCCCACCTAATCGCCACTAATTGATTACTATACTTATTTTTAAATTTTTTTTTAACAATATTTAATACGTAATTAAAGTTTTAATAATACTTAATTTAAAAAATTTGTCTAAGAGAAATCCTGTCAATAATGTTAGCCACCACCTCCTTCGATTCTTGAGCAGTTGAATGCTTTTCTTTAGCCGCTCCCTCTTCCCGGCGGTTGAAGGAGACTCCTCCAACATCTTCTCAAGCCCATTCATCCTTTCTCTACCGACCACCTCATTTAAAATCTCTGTTTCAAGCTCCGTTTCTATTAACTTCTTCACAGCGTATACCATATGGAGAGCTAGAACATCAACCAACCTCAGCGCTACAATCTTCCAATAAGAAATCAACCTCATCCTCATATCAAATGCTTGTTCCACAATCACATCACGCCTCCCACGCAAATGAGCTAGATCCACTTCACCCACAACCTTAAGGTTCATCAGTGTAGGCTTAGATGTATTGTGAAGAACTTCCATGAAAGGTTCTTGAAGTTCCATGAGCTCCACCCACATCTTCATGTAATCGGGATTTGAAGTCCGTTATGGACTCCATTTCAATGATTTCTTTCACATTATGGGTCGAATGACGCTTCATTTTCGCGACAAGACTCTGTGCAGCCCTCCTGTTGCTCGCCTGAAGGGGAGGATAGTTTTCCGACGCCTCGTCAAGAACTCGAACAACCACATCTTCTAAGTAACTCCATATCTTCCTGACGAAATCCAGCGGGGTGCTCGAGACCTCCTTTACCTTGTTCTGAAGAAGAGTCAAAAAAGCTGTTCTTGGAAGAAAGTTAGGCAGCCCGATGCCTCTAGCTTCTTCCAACACCGCAATTTCTTCCATCAAGAAAGCCTCTTTCTTTATGGGGATATCATTTGGCAACTCCATGGCGTACGCATTCAGCATTTCGGCTAGCCGCGCCATGCCATGCATTTCTTTATCATTCGAGAAATCATCAAATTCTCCTCTTATGAGCAACTTTCTGAGGATCTCCTTCGCTTTACTGATAATCTGCATAAACGCTCTCATGGCGTCGGCCAACGAGGCAAGGTTTTGAGGCATGGCCTCAAGATCTGAAACATCGCGGTTAAGCTTCTCGTTGATTTTCTTCACAATATTAGGCAAGCATTTAGATATGCTTTGCGCCTGGATCTGCATCAACTTGTTCGCCAGAACGGGGATGCCAACTATCGATTTATCCATCTTGGAAAGAAGATGATGGGTCCCGAACAAATTCGCCTCTGCTAATCGAGCCTCCTCATATGTCTCCGACCCAATGCGATTTCTAACACAAACGTAGCCGAGACCAATGTTGACGTCGTCGGCAGCTACTTTCTCGAGAAGACCGTCCGGCGACTTATCAGCCTTCGTGACCACCGCAAGGGTCCGCTCACCTGTGCGGTCGACCTGCTGCGACATCCGGATGGATTCGCACGTCGGGAAGTCGACACTTGCGGAGAGTACATTAAGAATAATGCTCTCCGCCGGCTTTATATACTGCATTATTATGCCCGAGATCTGCTCGTAGATCTTCTCAGGCTGGCCGTGCACGGGTACACGGGTGATGCCTGGTAAGTCGGCCATGGGGAGGTCTGGAACGCCTTTCTTTCGGACGACGAGGATGAGGGGCGTATCAGAGATGCCTTTGCCGGAACCAGCGATCTCGGCCGTCGCGGACTTGATGGCAGCGGTGATGGCGGATTCGGAGGTAGGGACGCGCTAGTCCTTGTACTCGAGGTGGAACTTGGGGTTGGGAAGAGAGGGATCGTCCTGGAGCCGCATGATCAGGGGTACTCGGGTGCATATGCCTTGGCCACGGGGTGCCAGAGAGTGATTCTAGAACAGAGGATTGGTCGCCGACGACGACGATGGTCGGGAGCTCGATTCCTTCCTGTATTACCTTAAGGTGGCGGAGGCGGTCGACCGCGTCGAGAAGAGGGCGGATTTGGTCATTGTAGGAAGAGGTGAGGACGTTGATGGTAGGCTTTCTGTTGTCTTTGCCAGAAGTGGACATCATTGTGGGCAGTTCGATATGTGATCACCCTGCTTCCTTATTTTCACAGGAGTTCGATGTATGCATGGATATTTATAGCTGGAAGGCGTGAGAGTATGTTAGTTGAGTTGGTGGGGAAGACGAAAATGCGCACATTAAGATTTTGGATGCTCGAAAAAATGAAGATGACTTTATTACTCCATATCATTCGCGCTTCTCCCGCCGCCAAAAGCTACAACCGAACGTGCCCCTCTTCTTTTCTCTGAATCGTTTCAATATTAGGTAAATTTTTTAAAATAAATATGATTTAAAATGTAAGTAGTAATTTAAATATCTTAAAAAAAATATTTAGATATATATACGCCCATTTAACAGACGACTTACTTATTACGTCAAATCGATAAGACTAATGCCTATTTAAAGTTTTCAATCTAAATGGCCCAGACGGGCGACTTGGTTAGATGTCGTCCTTAAACGGCGACTTACATGTAACTATTTTTTTAAAATATTTTAGCAACTTAATTGGATTTAGGTTCTACTATTATCTACCAATGAGCTATTCTAACCTTCCAATACTTATATAAAACATCTCATTCCCTCAATCAATATTTTATTAAATTCTTAATATTTTATCTCAAATTGCATAAATATATGAATTTGTTAATTTATTTTGTTTTGATGAAAATTTTTTTAAATAAGCATGTTTTTAATGATCTGCATATTTTTTATGCTATATTTTATAAGTATTTGATTAATTAGTAGATAAATATAGTTTAAATATTTTTTTACTTAATTCCAAATTTATTTATGATGAAGATTTTTTTTATTGAAAGTGTAAAACTACATGAACTATTTTCAAGAATTTCTTTTATATATATATATATATATAATTTTACTTGATAATAACTGACTGTAAGAGTGTTGACCTCCACATATGTGTTATAAATCAAGACACGCCTATAAATCAAATTCGACGGACTTCGAAAGTGATAGTGCGCAAATTGAGGCCCAAAAATGCACTGGACATTCCTGAAAATAATCGAAATGACCTCTGATCGACGAACGGACTTCGCCATGGCTTTCAAAATGTCGAAATTGATCAGAATATAGACATTGCAAAATCTAAAGAATAATTGATTAAGCGCTCAAGCTATCCATATGTCGACGTGCATATCGGAGTCGGGAACCTGCAATAATGTCTGAATGACCTCCGTTCATAAAATTGATCACGTCATTAGCTTCGAAACATCGAAATCTATCAAATGAGATTATCCGCGCTCAATTCGGATGAGTCTGTGCCAATGTCAAATGATTTGAAGTGACAGTGCGCAAATCGAGGCTGAAATATATAGGACCTCACCGAAATCAACTCAACTGATCTCCGATCGACGAACGGACTTCTTCATCGCGTTCAGAACATCGAAATTGGTCATGATATAAATATTACACAACTTGATGATCAATCGATCAAGCACTCGAGTCATCAACGGTTCCGCAACATATCGGTGGCGCCGAGGCGACATTAAGAATCAAATGATCTCCGCTCACGAAATGATGTGTCATTGGCTTGAAATCTATCAAGTAAAACTGTTCGCACTCAATTCGGATGAGTCTATGCGAAAATCGAGCGGTCGAAAGTGGCGATGTGTATTTTGAACTAAAATGAATTCAATTTAGCATCGACTCAAACTAAATGGCTCCATCTAAACGGATTGCGTTTGCGTTAGAACAATTTATCCTATATATATATATATATATATATATATATATATATATATATATATATATATATATATATATATATATATATATATATATATATATATATATATATATATATATATATATTGATATATTATTTATAATTTATATTTAAACTGTTTAATAAATTCAAAATTTATTAAAAAATTTATAAATTATCCCTCAAGCACCAACCGTTCCGCCCTATTTTAAATTTTCTTAAAAAGAAAAAAATTTAAAAAGAAAATGACTTCCCATTCTATCGCTCCTCTCCCCATTCTCTCTCTCTCTCTCTCTTTCTCTCCTCTGCCTTTCTCTTGGGAAATATTCGTCCGAGTCCATGCGTAACTGCGTGCGGACTCAATCGCATTGTGACATGTACAGTGCGCGCAAAAAATGACGTGGTAAAAGCGGAAAGCGGCTATTTTCGGTTTTTACCCGACCGACCCGATTTACCTCGTTTAAACCTCGGAACAAAATATCTGCGTCGTTGGTATTCTTTCGTAATACTGACGGGCTTTTCGACGAAGAGAATTTCTGAGCTCCATTGTCGGTCGACCCACCTCCGTCCTTCGATCACTGGCTTGGGGCTTAGCGAATTTCAAATTGAGGTATTACGGTTGGTTACGGTATTTCCACATTCTTGAACTTGAAAGATTTTAGGGTTTTCTGTCTTTGTCCATTACAATCCATCGATAAGTGTTTAGGTTTCTTTATGGCATTTTTTTGATTATATGTCTGCTGTACCTCTATACCTCAGATATGCACCCTCGATATTAGAGACGATTTTTGTTTTTTGTTGATTGTTCACTGCACCCCAACTCTCAAACCCCTTTGTACCTCCTCTACTTTCTTGAGATTTTGCATTTTTTTAGGTCCATTTTTTTCGTGGAGGGCATACTATGGCTAGAATCGTTCGAATAAGCGGGAAGTTGTGTTTTTTTCGGTTTGGGTGTATTCTGAAGAAAATGAATCACACCTCATTACCTCTGTACCCTCTACCTCATACCTCTGCCTCATACCTCTGCTCCTGCTGCACTGTACTCTCTGTACCCTCGATGTTAGAGGCGATTTTGGGTTATTTTTCTTGATTGTTGATTACGGTTGTTGAGACAATGTTCTTGCTATATATGTGGAAGTAGTTTAGAGGTTGTTTGGAAGCTAATTTAGATGCTTGTTTGCAAATGTACTCTCAGAACCCTCTCGTACCTCTCTATACTTTCTTGAGATTTTGCGTATTTTTCAGTCCATTTTTACCGTGGAGGGCATACTATGGCTAGAATCCGTTATGAATAAGCGGGAAAAGTTGTGTTTTGTCGGTTTTTGTGTTACGTGGAGAAAATGAATATGTACCCACTACTCTGTACCCTCTCTGTACCCTCGATGTTAGAGGCGATTTTTTTTTTTCTTGATTGTTGGTCGGTTGTTGAGACAATGTTCTTGCTATCTTGTGGAAGTAGTTTAGAGGTTGTTTGGAAGCTAATTTAGATGCTTGTTTGCAATGTACTCTCAGAACCCCTCGTACCTCTGTACCTATACTTTCTTGAGATTTTGCATTTTTTTGATCCATTTTTTCGTTTGGAGGGCATACTATGGCTAGAATCTTATGAATAACGGGAAGTTGTGTTTTGTCGGTTTGGGTGTGTTCTGGAGAAAATGAATCACTGCTGTACCTCTGTACCCTCTGTACCTCTAGATGTTAGAGCGATTTTGGGGATTTTTTTTCTTGTGATTATTGAGACAATGTTTCTTGCTTATCTTGTGGAAGTAGTTTAGAGGTTGTTTGGAAGCTAATTTAGATGCTTGTTTGCAAATGTACTCTCAGAACCCCTCTGTACCTCACCACCCTTGTACCTACCCTCACGATATTAAGGTGCTTGCAATCCATTATCTTTGCTAATATTCGATTACCTTAACTTTATTTTGAAGTTGACGTAATGCGCAAAAGGATAACGCGTCTAGATATGCGAGTGCCATCGAGCATTATTTGATAATATTACACGCTTCACTAGTGAAGTGGCGAAATATAAGCGGCTTCAACCAATTAAATTGATTACACTGCGAGACTCGGTTGCCATAACCTCTATCTATCTTCTTTGGGACATTAGGGGCAAGCCTTTTTTTCTTGGGTGGCGTGCATTTCTTTCACCGGGATGAAGTAGGCGTGATCTTTGGGGATGCCAAACAAAGGGAGAAAGTTTTATGGCGAAATCCCATTGTCACAGTATAGTTCAGCCGATTATAAGAATAAGCTCGAGCAATAGATAGCTTCGTTGCGGCGGTTTGTCTGATTGTACATACGTTTTCTTATTTCAAATTTGTTCTTTGCATACCACAACTATAGAGTAGCTAGTTTAATTACTGTAGATAATATTGAAATTTCTTTGGAAAAAATTGAGGTTTGGCCATTTCTTCTTAGTGTCCAATTCAATGGCATTAAAGATAACAATGACGCTGGCTACATGAGTGGCTTTGTCCCTCTTCTTATGGTATGTTCGACCGTCGGTTATGTTTTACTTGATGTGAGCAATTTAACTGTATAAATTTTTTGTTGTAGATGCGGTGTGAGCACATTATTAATTGAGCCCATTTCCATCGCGATCCGTATGTTGTGTTGGCCTAAAATAAGTTCTGAGATGTTGCCTTGACGATGACATACAAAGAGTTATGTTCGCTCATTTCGATGTAGTAATGCATTTACCTATGTTGTTTGTCGTTATATATCTATCTTTGATTAACAGTGTCCTTTTACGCCGAGGACTTATAAGAAGAGAAGACCGCTCATTGAATCATCCTCTATCCCCATCTAGCGAACTGACATCACCATCCGCGTCCAAATTGCCGCTTCCCTATGATCAGATATCTCTCCCCATATTCCCCAAGCAGGTGTCTAGCTTGCCTCTGCTACTACCCCCAATCGGGATCTAGAAAGTTATGGTTTGAGGGAGTTGAGGGAAGTTGGCATCCCACCATGCAAAGGAGAGAGGTCGGATGGCATTCATGCACCTGGTCGCTATTGATTGTGTGAAGAGTGCTTCCATCCCCTGAGTGGAAGTCGCGAGGAGACCACCGGGTATCTTCGGAGACCTTCATAGTGGAAGCCTAGTGGAGTCTCGGCCGAGAAGTTCCTGAGGGTCAAGGGAGGCTCACGAGCATCATCTATCATCCCTTCATTTGCGCCTGGGTGAAGGCAAGGCAGACGAGGAAGAGGAAAGCTATGTTCTTCCTGTTAGGTTACACGACCTGCCAAGAGTATGCTCGATCCGCCTCCACCCCACCCGAAAGCTGTAGCAGTATTACGAATTTCATGAATAATGTGATACAATAGATGACTTGATTGTTTCACCCTTCAATTGGGGTGGCGAGTGATTTCTCGATGAGCCATCAAAGGCTATCATTGTGGAGGAGCACCAAGGTGCGGTTCGATTCTCGAGCTCTAGATGACAATTGATATAGCTTTTACCAATTAATTTCACCTAACAATTATATTACTACCGAGGCACATGTGGACTTCCCATCCAGATGGCATGCCTCACCGATGCTCCAACTCATAGACCTGTCGTTCGATTGTGACAAGTAAGTCACCACATCTTCCTCCTTTCACATAGATTCAAATGTCATATCATTCTAAGTACTTCTATACATAATGGGAGATACGGTTCGCAATGAAATATTATTATTTCTGAGCGTGATTGACAATTTAATCGATGGATCAAGATTCTGCCGATGCACACGCCGATGCGTCGCATATCTACCGAGAAGTACTGTGCCTGGATTGTATGTCCCATTTCTTTACATTTCATGCTTACATTGGGTGAGTTACTCCTCCAAAATGTGCAATTCATTCTGATATTCTGTTTTGATAAATCGCTAATTCAGTCCAATGACATATATATGTTCTTGATGTTGTTATTTAAATTTAACCCTTATCATTTCTTTCTTCATATTCTGTAATTCTCTTTGGAATGAAGTTTGGCCTGCTCGATGATTTTTGGAGATCGGTATTTGTACTCTCAGGTTTTGTTTCACTTTCTGCCCCGGTTGTTCGAACATGGTAACTAAATCCCAACCAAGTATTGTTCTCGACAAATTTAGGAGATTGATCACTGCATCTATGTACCTCTCATTGCATTCCTCTCTTGCACTGCATCTCTCAGATCTCTCAGACTGCACTGTACTACACTGCACTGCACTTATACTCCTATACCTCTCTCAGACACTGCATCTCTCAGACTGTACCTGCACTGTACCTCAGACTTTGTCTATGCAAATTTAATAGACAATTTTATGCAAATTAAAGATTTATTTCTCCAATACTTTCTTATATTTAAAAAGATATTTTTTTTAAAAAGTTAGTCTTGATGATAGTAAATGTTTAAACTAAATATTTATTAATTTTATGGTTCTTATTGAATACATATCGAATTGAATAGTGCTCATATGGTTCGCTTTTATCAGCATAGAAATAAATTCATCGTTTTGAGAAAATATGTTTAAAAAAAAAAACATACAATACAATTCTTTCGTGAGAAAATCAATTCTATCTAAATATTACATACATTACAATTCTTTTCTAATATAGCATTTTTTTCATGTATAAAATAATGTATTTTATTTTAAAAGATAATGATGATGATATTTAATGATGTAATATTAAAGATTTCGATTTATATAAATATTAATATTTTGAGTTGGATATGTAAATGAATGAGAATTGTGACATGCATGTAATTGCATGTAAAATTTAGTCTCACATAAAAAAAGTCAAAAGGTTAGTTTTGAATGATAGCATTTGAAACGAACTCAATGGAAGAACAAAACACGTGAGAGGATGAGGAATTAGATAGGTAAATGAGAAATCAACGCATGAGAATTTGATCGCTCAAGCAACATATCCATTACATGAGAATTTGACCGCTCAAGCAACATATCTCCCAAAAGTCAATCATTACAATGTCAGTATAGATAAACTTAACTAATAAGAAGGGATTACAATAATTTAGAATCTACCAATATGCAAATAAAAAACAAATGTAATGAGATATAAGCACAGAGCTTTCTAGTTGTAACATAGTTGGAAGATGATAGCAACTTCTCATTAAACAAAAATCAAATAAAAGGAAGTGGTTTAAACAAGATCATAAATCATTCATTGATGAAATCTAAATCATTGTGATTGATTGAATCAAACGAGATTCATAAATTAACTTGGAACAATCTCAATTTTTTCTCTCCTTTTTTTTGGAGATCATGACTTATTTCATTTAAAAAAGAAATTTGGACACATCCTTCAAAAAAAAATGACATATTGGTTTGTTATTTAACTTTAAGAATCTAATGCCAATTTAAGAGAACAAAACAACCATAAAAATCATTCTACAGAAGAAAAAGGAGGCATGAATAAACTAGACCTACAAAAACAATCAAATATTAAACCTCATCTGGCTATAAAGTTAAACAATTCTTCACCAAATAACAGTCTAGACTTAAAACAACAAAAAATTTGAGAAGACATTAAGGAAAAAATTGTACAGTTTCACTTACAAAAAATGGTAGGATTAAAAGTGAAAATAAGAATTTACTGAAGTTATGAAATGAACAGCAAAAAAAATACAAGGATTATGACTAAAATGAGCAAAATGAAATTAAAAAAATGCCTTCTTGGATAATATCATGCATCAAAATGCCTCATAATAATAATATCCATCATGAGCTTAGTGTACCCTTCAAAGATGGTTGATTGACGAGGTCGAATTGAATTCTCGTGGTACAACATCGTAGTAATGGTACAACATCTTAGTAATGGATGAATGTTTGAGTCACAATGTGCAATATTCTAGGCTTACCTGTGAAAAGCACGGTGGCATAACAGAGTGGAGCTGCAACTGGTGACGCATCCCGCTCTACAAAGACTCGGACTTCACTTTTGTTTCTAAGACAAGAAAATATAATGAATTAAATATTTACAGGAACCTATAAGTAATAGCAACATCAGAGGAAAGTAGGATAAGTACTTGTGGATTTTTTGGATTTCTCCCAATAAGCCTTGAGCCTTGCGTTGGAAACACCCTTTGGACATCTCTTGATTGGATCCTTCAAACGTCCTTATCCTGATGATGTGGTCGCCTTCTTCCTCTTAACCGATCCGTCAAACAATGGAGAATTCCCTTATTACTGAGTCCACTTCATCGATAGTCGCTAAGAGATGCAAGCAATCCTCGAATCTTATTACCCTGCGTTCTGAGCTAATTTGATATGCATATCGACTTATATGGTTCAAAACAATAATGCCCATCTCTCGCTTCCACATTTACTAACCTTCTATATGAACCATCGATGTAGATGTCCCTCTTTGCTCGTAGACCACCGCGATGAGGAGGTACTTATCCCAATGCGCAGCATACATCATTCGCTAAGAACTCTAATGCAAGCAGTACAAAGTATGCCCATCATTTCAAATTTCGCAACTACAAGAAATATCCATAGTACACATCAAAGTGGACAATCCGTGTTTTGGATGCATTCTTCTTCTCTAAGTTCCTCACCAAGTACTCCATGGGCCTATCATCCGACGCGAATGATAATCCCCAACTCCATGCGTAAATTCTTCTTGAACATAGAGTAAAGCTTCCTCAGATAAAACAAAGCAACTTGCTTAAGAATTGGACTACTCCTAATAACAGAACAATTGTCGGATACACTTGAAGTCTTCATCATGTTCATTTCGCCATGTTTCCATCACCTTCTCCAATCCCAAAGAAACACTGTCAACTTGTTGGCTTCAAATACCATGACACACGCTATTTGTGGCCTCACTACGCTGAGTGGACAACATGCCAATACAAAATTTATCTTTGTTGAATGCGGTGGACCATTTCTGCCTAATTTTGTAAAGTTCAGATAGCCAAGCATGATCATACAAATTGCCCTCCTCTAGCATGGCAGACCAAGCATCCTCAAACTCATCCTCTGTGTCGCATTTGCTCATGCATGCATAGAATAGCCCTTGAACTCTCTTGTTACTACTAAAGCAATGGACCTTGAGGGGCTTTCTTTGAGATATGCCATTGGCACAACCTATGACGCGATGCGGTAGTACATTCTCGATAGTTTCTCGCCATAGCCGATCTTGATCAAGAATATCGTTATAGGATGCCTTCCACCCATCAACCAAGAAATGTCCGAATAACCATGTGAATGACTCGATGGTCTCTTCCCACAAAAAAGGCTACCCGAATAAGACGTTTTGCCAATGATGATTCACTCCAACGATACAAGATTATATTTATTGAGCCGAAACTAGTATCAAAAATTATCACATCCTCAAAACAATCAAATTCAACCCTAGACATACCATTGCTCCAAAAAAACTCACCAAGCAATCGACGATCAACCTCAACATCCCATGCAAACATCTCGTCACGCTTGTCTTTCCTTGAATAAAGATAATTCGTTATCACCACTTGCAACTGTGACCTTCGCTTCTTCGGATGAAATTGAAAGCATCTCTTTTGGTGAATCCAATATTCTCTACCCCACCAACTTCCTCAAGATAACAACGCTACTAATGCCATCATCGTTCTTCAAATCGATGCCTTCTCATCAAGCATCTCAGGAGAAAGATGATCACCGCCTTTGCCAATGAATGATTATAGCTCTCTATATATTTTTTAACCGACCAATTCCCCTCCAAATCCACACAGAATCGAATCATCGCCAGACAACCACTCCACGTAACAGTTTTCTTGAATTTTGTTATATGGTTTAGATTGAGTTTTTTCCAACTGCCACTACGTAAAATCTCTCGATTTCAATTTCTTAGATTTTGGCCAATAACTTGTATGGTCTTTTCTAACACTGGCTGCTTTGATGCATAATCACAATACAAAGGTATAAGCGCTTTCATTATGCACAACCGTGCAAGATACCCCAAATTTGGGTCATTAGATAAAACAACTTCATCATCGTGATTGCTCATTCACAACATTCATCTAAAACATAGAGTCCAAACATTCACGTGATAATAGAGAGTAAGATGAAACAGAGAGAAAGCATATCGCAGTTAGTCCAGAGTATGACACAAAAAAAATACCCAAAAAAAAATACCAACAATGCAAACCCACAAGATGAGGCACAGAGGTATAGTATAGAGGCAAGAAGGTATGAGGGCAGGTACGTATAGATACATAAGGTAAGAGGTATAAGGCAGAGGCACAGAGCAGTACAGAGGTAAGAGAAGGTATAGAGAAGTAAGAAGAAGAGGTAGGGGTAGAGGCAGTGAGTACAGGTACAGAGGTATAGAGACAGAGGCAGTGAGGTAGAGTACAGAGAGAGTGCAGAGGAATCTCCTAAAATCCGTAACAAATCACATCATTGCTCGATTGGGATTTAGTTACCATGATCCGAACAACCGTGCTACAGAAGTGAAACAAAACTGAAAAAATCGACACTGAAGACACTACAGAGAGTACATATGTAAAAAAGCACTAAAAATTAATCAAACAACCACCAATTTTCTCCTGAAGGATTACATTGAATATGTTTTCTCCGAACTTTACAAAAAAATCATGAAAAATAAATATGAATACAGACGAAGGATTACAACTCCTTAAAAAGATTACCGATCCATTTTTATTTACGACATCATCAGCTATTTCCTCAACGCCTCCATTTATATTCATTCTCCTTCTTCATAGCTCTTTCAGAATGCTTCTTCCAAATAAAAAAATACCACGCCCCAAATGAAGATATTTTAATTTTTCCGATATACTCATTCCCCGAGCTTTTCGGGGGCGCTAAACCAAAATAGCCGCTTCCTTTTTGCTGCCATTTTTTTGCACAGCGTAATGCGTCAGAATGTGACGGAGTCCTGAAGTAATGTATGACTCGGACTTATTTTCCCTTCCATCAAAAAACGAAAAATAGGTTAAAAAAATCACCCCTGCACTCCTCGGCCCAATTCTTCCGTTTCCTCCAGCAAAATCCCGCACACACCACCGCCGACCGTCCCCGGTGCAAACCGAACCGCGGGACCAGCAAACGAACCTCTTGGTGTAATGTATCCTGCGGCATGGTCGCGTTTGTCTCCCGCTGCCTGCCGCTGCCACCTGAGCGCCATGCCCGCCAGCGCGACCTGTCTAATTGCTCGCTACCGCGGATCTGACCCGCTGACCCGAACCCGCCGGCCAGCCCGTGAAACCACGCGTCCCTCAAAGCGTCACGGCCTGGACATCCATTAGATCCCTGCTCGCGACCTGCCCAGACCTGAACCTGCTGCTCTGTTCTGGCCTGCCTTCCTGTGTCCAGAGCCTGCTGCTGAACCCACAGGCCCGCTCCTGTTCTATTCCGGCCCAAAACCGTGACCCGCAGCCCGCCAACACGTGACCAGCCCGCTCCACTAGCCCACGGCCCACAAACCTTCTTCCTCCAACCCATGGCCCATCAGCCAACAAACATCCTTCCTACAGCCCACCAACCCGCTGTTCCGGCCCGTTCTGCACAATCCAGCCCGCAAACATGGTAGTTGTGTAATCCTTCTAAGCTCATAAACCATCGCATTATTTGCTGAAAATCAGGAAGAATATCATGTACGAATTCTTCCTTCGATTTTCTCGCATTTTTACAGATTTTCAGATTGGGAAATTCAAGAACATCATCAGATCTAATTCTTCCTTGATTTAGACATCGTGATCCCGCTTTTAGAGCCGCTTTTCTGTACAAAATTGGAACATCCGCCAGACAATTCTTCCTTCAATTTTGTCACACCCTTCACTTAAAGTTCGTTATTGCTTCAAATCGAAGAACATCATTAGGACTAATTCCATTCGATTTTACGTGAACTTTCTCTTTAGAGCCTCATTTTCACGCTAAAATCGAGGAAACAACGCCGCTGCGATTCTTCCTTAGACTTTCTACCGCACCCCTCACTTTGCCGTCATTTTCATAGAAAATCAAAGAATAATAACAAGCAAATTCTTCCATCGATTTTAGCCGCACTTCGCTTTAGCTCCATTTTCTTCGCAAGTAAATCGAGGAAGAACATCCAGAATTCTTCACTTAATTTTCGATTGCATTCGCTTAGCTTTTATCATAGAATCAAGAAAGAACATCACAAGAAGGAATTCTTCCTTCGACTTTGTCGATCACTTTAGCCATCCCATTTTCACTGCGCCGCAAATCGAGGAAAAATATCGTTAGCAAGTGAATTCTTCCTTCGACCGATCACACCTCGCTTAGCGCTATTTCATTGAATCGAGAAGAACATCGTCAACAGGCGAATTCTTTCTTCGATTTTCGATGTTGCACTCCTTACCTTACATTCTCAATTGCCTACCTAACCCCGTTCCTTTGCCTAGCCTTGCATCGCACCAAAAAAATACGTCAAAATATGTGAGATTTGTGAATGGAATATATAAATATTCTTGTGTCTTTGAGGAAGACCTCTTTCGAGGGCTGACAGATGAAAAATAAATTATGGTGTCGCAATACACCGCTCGCTATGCTCAAGGGTGTACCGAAATACCACTAGATGCCGCTCCCCCACAAATGCCAAATTTTGTCTAATTTCTAGACTTAAAAAAGAGGAGAATATACAGATTATATATCTTCTTCAGAAGACTCTGGTGTTTAAGATGAAATTTGTGGTGTCACAAGACACCACTCGCTCAACAGACGCATGAGTAAGCCGTAACACCCCACAACCCCTACATGGGGATGACGCCGGAGGTCCAAATTTTGTATAATTTACTTAGAAAAAGAGGAGAGAATATATATTACATTGTATGTCTTCTTTGGTTAAGACCACGCTATAAGACGAATAATGATCGCGTGTCACAAGACACCACTCGCTATGCTCAACAGGGCATACCGGGCAAAATGAGTTGACTTAAGAACGCTAAGTAAGGAAACTTGCATCTAATTCTAAACTAAAAACGTCAAACAAAAAAGGGGCGACCCTTTAAAGCAAATTTTGAAAAAAAAAAAAAGGAAACATTCATTTAAAATACAAACAAATGTTGTGGGATGCTAATACTAAATTCACAAACTTTAATTACAATTTTCTATGACTTAAATTGAAGAGGTAAAATGAGTTCTCTTTTTGTAATTCCTCAAAATTAAATAAGCTTTAATTGGAATTTGGGAGAGACTAATGTTAAACGTATAACAAACTTGCAATAAAATCAAAATCTAAGGATGAATCTAAATTGGGTTTAATAATTCTTATACGAATGTGGATGTGATTACTATGCTAGCTAATAAGCATGAGTATGGCTAAAATAACAAATGTTGAAATTAACATAACTTATCAAAATTGATGTAAATTGAGCATAATCAAGTTGAGAAAATTACAAAAAACTCAATAAGTAAACTAAGTGATAGTAGTGTTTTAAACTAAAATCTAAGTCAAAATATCTTCTTCGCCACCGAATTTGCAACCTTTGTACAAGCAGACAGGAGATGATACTAAATCAAAATCTACAAAAATCATAGGACCCCCTTTGATCAAAAATTAAAGAATTTCATTTTAATTATGATTTTTAAAGTAAATGATTTCATTAATAAGATGAAATTAACTATGTTATAAATATCTGCATGTACTCGGACATAGAGATTTCAAGCTAAATTTAATGTCTGAAAAAGGCTGCGCAGGCTAAATTGGAATATATTAAATATTAATCTGAAAAATTTAATAAGATATTAGATTAATTAATAATGCCTTCTTCGTCACCGGATCTGTAACTCTTTGTACAAACAGACAAAAGGCGATACTAAACTGAAATTTACAAAAATCATAGTGCTTCCTTCAATCAAAAATTAAGAAATTTCATTCTAATTTTGATTTTCAAAATCAATGAGTTTATTAATTAGATGAAATTACCTAAGCTACAAAAACCTGCATATGCTCGGACATAGAGATTTCAAGTGCAAATTTTAATGTCTAAAAGGCATTAAATTAATAACAAAATGAAAATATAAAATAAATTTCATAATTCAAACATAAAATTACCTAAAATTATAATACAAGATGGGCTACATTATCTTGAATGCTTAAATTCTTTGTGTCAAGGGATTTCTCTCGGTTTAGTCAGATGCCTAGTTAACAAAACCTAAAACTTATAATAAGAGTTTCAAATCAGTAAAATTTCTAAAAAAACTGATGTTATCAGGTGATAGTAGATCTAATCCTCTATTAACAGCTAAACAGAATTGACAAGATCTAAAGCTCTTAAACATATTTAAATTAATCAATTTTTTAAATCAAATTAAATAGCAATCTGAAACTGCTTAAATGAAATTAAAAACTTAAACTGACTCAATGTATCCACCTTCCGCAACTATTTATCGGGCGTGACAAATTAAGAAAATTCTAGCTCACATAAGAGCCAATGTCAAATTAAGTGTTCTACTATGTTCACTCTCAATCAATCTCACTGATGATGTGGACTAGTGGCTTGACCAAGTAGCTCCACAGATGAAGTATACAAAGAGTCCTCTCGACGGCCGCCCATTATATTACGATCACGATCGTACTGATTCCCAATGGCTCATCCTTTGAGTTGTGAATCATGGGTATACTGATATGACAAATATGTCAATGTGTGACTTAAGTGCCTCTGACAAACACCACACCGAGTCACAATGATTAACGACATAACCCATATGTCATTGATGAGGATCCTTCGTGTCATCACTCCTCACACTAAGAACTAGGACCGCGACCGGGATGATGGAACCATGGATCTAGATCGCACGCCAAGATTCCCCAACCATCCGATTTAAGTAAATGATGAATTTCATAATCTAAATTCAAACTCCACATTGTCGCTATTATATGCTGATTCAATGATCAAATGACTTTTAATCGAAAGTTCTCTTACTTATTGAGAGGGTAATTAATTATAGGCTCGCGCCATAGAAACTGGAACCACATCTAAAGTCCTCAAAATGAGGGCAAAATATCTGGTAAGGTCTTATCTATTATTCCAAATGTCTCTTCAAAATTACAATATTAAAATTACTCTTTTCATCAAGAGGTGGCGAATTTTCGAGCCCACAAAGAGTCACTTATATAATTCCACCATCTATACCCTCAAGCCTCACAGATGATTATCCATGCAATTTGAAGTAACATTTTTGCTTGATTTCTATACATTTATGTACATATATAGATCTCTTTATATACTAATGATCAAGATATTATATCCATCATTTAAGATATTAGACTAAATATTAATATTTATCCTTATTCATGTGGACAAACTTTTGATCTTATGTGCAAATCATTAAAAACATACTTATTTATAATTTACTCCAGTTTATATATAAATAAATTTGGAATTAAATAAAAAGTCATTTAAATTATATTTTTCTACTAATTAATCAAATACTTGTAAAATATAGCATAAACATATGAGTAAATCATTAAAAACATACCTATTTATAAAATTTTTATCAAATGACAAATAATAGTGGAACTTAAATCCAACCAAGTTGGTAAAATAATTTTTAAAAATAGTTATATGTAAGTTGCCCATTTAACGGGCGACTTCCATATAATACTATAAGTCGTCCACAAAGCGCTGATTGAACACTTAAATAAGACTAGTGCTACGATTCGACGTGATAAAAGTCGCCATTAAATGTGACTATACCTATATCTAAATTTTATTTTAAGATACTTAAATTACTAATTATATTTTAAATCATACTTATTTTAAAAAATTAGCCTCAATATTATCGATGTCTCCGGGAGACATGCTCTATTCTTATTGATATGATCCTAAAAAATTTCTACAAGAATCTTGATGCCAAAGCAATCGAAATTGAAATGGTCGATGGCACTTAAAATATCATTAGAAACTTTGAGACATCGTTAATTTCCTAAAAGCTCTCAAATATGGAGTGTTTATAGTCAAATCGAGCATTTTGACGAGCCGAATCTAACAAGCTCAAGATATCATAATTCCACATCATTTGAGCATTCAAATACACAAAATACATCATATGATCAAGGGGATCATTTTGAGCCATCAGGTTGAGAATGGATTTTGTGAGACGTCACTCCACCAATCAATCAAAAATTACCTGAAACCATCAAAACCGTTAGGCTCAGAAGCGCATTGTCACTCATGACCAATGGCTGCATATGCCCGCACGCACTAACCGCATATCTAATTTGAAAGACTTTGTCACTTTGTATTTAATAAAAAAATAAATATTAAATTTATTACTTAAAAAGCACTAATTAACTCACACCACACCTGTAATGTAATAAAATATATTTCTTAAAAAAATTGTTTCTTCAAATATCTTTTTTCTTTCACACCATTTTTAATAGCATAGCATATTTGCCATTAAACCAATAAAATTTATATGCTAACAAAAAGAAAATTTTCAATTGCAATATTAGTATATTACAAACATTCATAAACATTCCACATTTAAAAAAGATTATAATTACATATCGCAATAAACATTCATGAACATTCATAAACATAAAACATTCATAAACATTTTCAATTTCTCTAATTATCTTCCACATTTACAAAAGGAAGCATCAAGATTGCCCGCATTCTGAAAGAGTTCCATTTTAACCTTTGCATATTTCTTTTCTAAAATGATAATCTACAAAAGAGATATAAGTGGTTATTGAACTGATAAGCAAATATTAAAAAAAATTTAAAGATCTAATCATCTAAAAGAGGAAAGCAACAAATATAATAAATACATAAATATAAGAACTTTTAAGAAAAAATCAAACTGAAGTTTACGTGAGGTGCTCAATGCTCATACGATTAATGGCTTGAAATATTAAAGCTTATAATTGCATAACTCTACAAATATTCTTTGTGGCAATTGGAACAGGGGGTGACATATTTTATTATGATTAGAAATAGGAGATTAAACAAAAGAGAGATTAAAAATCAAAGTAAAATTCAAAAGAAAATAAAGGCTCGTCACCAAAAATTACTAAGAGCAATAAATATGTGAGCATCCAAACTTTAGATTGGAGGGTTACAATCACATACAATGCTACCAACAGTAGTAAATAAAATATAACATCAAAGCCATCATTGCCGAAATCACCGCCAAACATTCCCAAACTGTACCGTGCATTCACTGAAAGTCTAAAATAACATATTCTGAAGCAATTAAAATTCAGAAATATTATCTCACTCAAAACAAAATAAGCAATAACAACATAACAGAAACTACATAACCTGCCTCTGGAATAGTAAACAACTCCAAGTCACTAAATGAGAGTTACGAGACAAAACCTGCCTCCAGATTAGGAAGCATTAAACAACTCCACCTGCATAACAAATTACAAAATAATTCATTACTCCATTCACATTCGATTTCGATAACAAATGGAATTGCATGTCAATGAATAAGTGATAAGTCAGAGCAGAGCAATCCATGCTCATATTCAGATTTAAGCAAATAACATCAAAGCCATCATCTTTTATAAACACTAAACATATTCATTTATCAAAAGGGAAACAACCAACACCCAATGCCTAACACCCAACAGAGAGGAAACAAGAAAGCGAAAGCCATAGGGGAGACCAAGAGGGCATCCAAGAACCATCAAAGGCTCAAAGCCACCACGAAAAAACACCACATGCAAAGACCACCACCAAGATGATAAGAAGCAAATACCAGAAACACAAACGTACCATGACAAAGAAAATAAGTAAGACTATAAGAGGGATTCAATACCAATAGCCAATGTAGAAGCATCAAGCATCCAAGGCAAGATAACATCCAATCCCAAGTCACCAAGCCAGAGAGACTGAGAGAGCCACAACCAGCCAAAACCAGGAAAAGGAAAACAACCAAATAGAATTGAAAAAAATCAAAGCTAAGCAAATCCTAAAGAGGCCATTAAGTTTAGGGTAAACAGCAACAACAACAGGCTTGTACTATTTTTGGTAAAGAGGAAATAGAAAAACCAAAGCTAATCATTAATTGCCACCCGACAACCAACAACAGCAGGCAGCAACAACTACTTACTAATTACCAAGCAACAATAAAAAGTAAACCAAGAAAAGGAAAAACCAAAATATATCATTTCAGTATAGCATGTACTGATGTATATGATATGAGTATATCTGTTATTCTGTAATCTGTATGAGTGTATGACTGTAGTTTGTATCTATATCTGTATCTGTATGATTGTATCAAAAACAAAACCACTATACCAAAAACAAAGCCACTGTAGTAACTTTGGATCATCCACTGTAGTAATATAAACACCATATAAATATTCTTTGCACTCCATATTATTTCTACTAATTATCCTAGGCTAGCCTTCAAACATAAATGTAATCCAAATAAATTCTCCAATGAAATATAAAGTCTTAGCACAAATGTGAAATGTGAGTTGCAAGAACTAAACATTTAAATGAATCTTCCACCGATTATCATAATTAATAAGTTTCAATAGATATTTGGATCGCATTATGTTGTGCACCAAATGAGCAAAAGAATTTGATTCAAATACAATAATCATAGTTTCAAGAGGTTGGATGAAAATATGATCCAAGTTCAATATGGAAGAGAATTTGGATTATGTTTGATAGCTCACCTCATACACAATGAGAAATGAGAATGTCACTGATATATTGTTAATAAATGCAAATGAAATTTATACAATCGCCTTCAACCGGAGAAAGAACACTTAGGTTGTGTGTGACGAATGAAGAACTAAACCATAAAGGATGGGAGAGCTTGCTTACAAGTATAGATGAATCCTCATAAACGAATGAAGAACTAAACATCTAACTTTCATGTTATTTTACTTCGAAGTTTCAAAACGGAAGTATGAAGGAAATCCAAGATGAATCCTTGCATGCATTTTGAAGCAACCAGCCAACCACCCCTTTTAACTTGACTGTTTTGAAATATGTGTGAATTTTGATCACTCGAATGAAATGGATTCAAATTTTATTGCATGCATTTTGAAATTATTTTATACCCCATTCTGCCATTCATGTACTTCAAAACTTATGCCATTTTACAATAAATAAATAATCTGAAAATATCGAAATATTTCATGCATCATGAGGCAACATCAATGCTTCAACTCTAATGCTTTGACATTCACAAAGCATTTAAAACTAAAAGAGATAAATATTTGAATAAATTTTGAAACAGTCAATCTCTTTGTTATCCTCATTAGCCCTAAACAACATAAAAAACACTACTACACGTAAGTTCATAAACCGAATTATTATAGATTTCATAGATGTAAAAAACAAAATAATCCATTACTAAAACAACATAAAAATAACAAAAAAGTCGAACAAATCACCATCAAACATAACAAAATAATCTATTACTCCATTCATTGATAAGCAATACCACGTAACCCCGCCTCACCTTCAAAAAATTAGAATAGTATAATTCCAACTCCAACTCTCCAAGTCTCCAAACTTCCAAAGCAGAAGCCACAAAACACTAAACAGAATAAAAAGAATCCATGAGAATCGAGACAAAACTTGCTGCATTGTTGAATTAGAGAAGAAGGGAGAAGCAGCGCCCTTGCGCAGTTGTGCGAGACGACGTGAGGCGAGAAGGGAGAAGGGAGAAGCCAAGAAGAGAACATAAATGATAAGAATGAAAACGCCCACACAACCCTACAACAAGAGTCAATAAAAAAAGTCGAAGAGAACTAGAGAAGTAGGGATAAGACCATAAGAGAACCAGCGCTCAACCGCGGCCGCGGGGAATGGGGATTTGCCATTTGCCGATTGCCTTTGCCCTTTGGAGTTTGGCCATTGCGGCTTTGCCCTTTTGCCTCCTTGGGACCCTAATCAATTTTTTGCACGGGGCACGAGCCATACGACCGCTATGGCACTAAGGCCTTCTAACTTCCGAGTTCCAGCTAATTTTGGATTTTCGGTTTTTTGATATTATAAATTTTTAAATCCAGTCCATAATCCAAAAATCGAATTTAGCTAAAATTAAATCCAAAATATAATTAAAAAAGTGATCCAATTTAAAATTTTCGGTTCAATTTTAAATGGATTTTCGGTTTAAATCGAATTATACACAACCATATATGTGACTCTGCATTGTTATCCACTTCAAAACCAGTTAAGATAACTTAGTGCTTATAAATACTCTATCTCTTATGAGATGAGCTCGAGCCTTCAAGCTCCATCAAAGTATTACTTGAGAGAGGGAGTTTAAATACTAAAATGAGTTTGTAATTCCTTTAAGCAATTAGTGTAAATTATTTTCCCTCCTTGATCTTATGATAGATGTAGATTAACATATTGAACCACATAAATACTATGAGTTGTCTCTTCATCTTTTATCTTCCCTAATCATCTCTTTCTTCTACTTAAATTAATGAATTTTTTTCTATTCAAAAGTAACCTATGCCCAAAATACTCAACATTTTTCCAGAAGCTCTAAACCAAACTCTTGCCTTCATATCTTCCCTTATGAATTAGTCAAAACTCATACTATCTCCTATCTATTTACCTTTTTCCCAAATTTGTGCATTCATATTTTTTTATTCAATCAAAAAGATAATTTAGATAGGCTAAAATCTAAATAGATTAGCATCTGACCTCTCATAAAAAAAATTTTATTTTCATAATTTTTATGTATATAGATTATAGTGACATTTATAGTAAGGTCTTATTGCAGTCAATCAAGATGTTTGTGATAGTGTTAAAGCTCATTAGGCTTTCTAAAAGATAAATCTTCTCATATAGTCAACTTTCTTGTGTCACCTCAACTCCAAATGTTAGTTTTGTAATTTCATCTACTTCATCAATTCATATTGTGCAAAAAAAAAAAGTCATATTTCATTATTATAATTAATTATTGTGATATCCATAATGTCATTCACGTATTGTTTATCTTTTAGTCATCAATCAATGAGATAAGTGTCATCTAGATGAATCCTCATCATGTATCACCTATTTTTTAACTGCATGACTGATCCTACTATGAATGGTATAATTTTCTTTTTCTTGAGATAGGAAAAATTTATTTATTCAGGGTTCATGAAATTAAAGGTTAAGAAATAATTAGATTTAGGTCATTTTATAATGAGATAAAGCAATAAGACAACAAGAAAAATTATGGACAAAGGTTTAATGTGGTTCAATGTAATCCATGAAATTCACTCGTGTCAAAAGATACCACAATCATGCACCTAATAAATAATGTTCTAAAACATTGGACCATGCACACTACGATTGAGAAGATGGTGTTGGGCGTCCAAATGGTTGGAAAATATTGGACATTGATAATCAATAGTCATCACATTACTATAATCAAGAACATTCTTATTTGAAAAATAATATGTTATTGAATAGATCATCCACATAACAAGACAAGATCAAGTGATGGATAAGACAAGAAAATCAGCTATTAATTGATGTAAAATATTTGTTGTAAGTAATGGTCAGATAATGGTCAATAAAAATGTTAGACATCATATGATAATGATAAATTAGCTTAAGTGTTCTCCTCATAATAAAGAAGATCAAGATACTATGAAGTTGGGCAAAATACATCAATACTATGTCATTAATTATGGGTCACATGATAAAAATGTTAGAAATACAATGAGCAATCATTTCTAAGGTCATTAATTATTTTTATTTTGTTAATCTAAAGGCCTTATTTAACTCTAAATTGAGTAATTTGAGACTCATATATTTATTTGGTCAAAATGCTTGTTTTGACTTTAAGCAAAATTTAGAGGATGTTTGATTCTTAATATAATCTCTTAAAATTTTTTGTTGAATAATACTTAATTTAAGCTAAAATGGACTTGTATCCAATCATATATATATATATTTATATCGTTAGATTTATCTCTTTGAATCTCATTATTTTAACTACACATTTTATTAAAATTGAAGTTGAGATGATCAAAAAATTATTTCTAAAATTTATGGCCAAAATTCTTAGGCAAACCTTGAAAATTTGGGTCAAATTTATGTTTAGATGAATTTTATTGAGGCTTATATATATATAAACACATCATTCATCATCATATCGCCCATTTCATGTACAAAATGTAAATGAGAAAAAAAAAACCCCTGACTTGTATGCTAGAATAAAGGCAACATACCTTGCACAACTTGGCAAAATTTTGATCTTTTTCTTTCAAAACCTTGATCTCTCTCTCTCTCTCTCTCTCTGGCAATTGATTGTTCGAAAATAACTTATACGTTAAAAATTTAATATTTTTAATCATTTGATTGGATCCATATTATGATAGATTAACTTTGACATTCGCAATATTTAATTTCACATATTAAATTACTAAAAAACAAATTTTTATTATTTAAAAATATAATTTACCTAAAAAAACCCTAACTACATCCCACTCAGTTAACAGAATTCTAAAGATTGATTACAGCAAAATAGGACATTGAATAATCCACATAATTTCCAGCCATTGTTCAATAAAATCATTTCAATATTAGAAATTGTCAGCAAAGCAAGAAATTAACCCAATGATTTATACACCTAGCTTAATCTATACTCTTCATACCCCAGTGATAAGAACAATGATGGTTATGTGAACATAACTACTCTATTACCACCTTGGAAGCCATGATTCACCACTAACCCAAAGTAGATCTCCCAAATATTCTCATTTTCATCACATCATACACATGTATCACCAAAAAAGAAAAATACAAAAACTGTGTTTCATATATATTAGCTTCAAAAAAAAAAAAAGCCTCATAAGACACAGAATCTTACAACGTAACACTTTCCCTTCCCAAGGGAAAGAAGACATCAAAGAACCCCAATACAAACCAAAAAAGATTAAAAAAAAAACAAAAAGAAATGCTATACTAATCATTTAAACAAACAAAAGGAACTCCACTAAACCTACCTTTCTCCATCTTTAGACGGCTTGGTGCACCAGGCATGGCCAAGAGGGGAATTCATGGCTCCATGACAAACTTTAAAGCCATGATTTCCACTGCACCAACTTATATGGGCAGCTCATTACTACCCTCTTCCATTCCATCATCTTCCATAGACGATGGGATGGGGACCAAAACCAGCAAAAAAAAAAAAACAGTAAGAAAACGATACATTTAACATGGCCCCACAAAAATTCTGGGAAATGAAAAGCAGATTCATCCCATGAGTCTGCTTCAGCTTTGAACAAAGCTCAGAAGATGAGTAGATGACAGTAGCCTCCCTTCTTATATATATCAAGGATCAAACCTACCATGACTGACTTTCTTCTTCTTTCTTGACTCTGGGTTGGCTCCAGCATTAACAAAGACTTCAAAATTTATAACAGCACTCTTTAAAATTCTGGTAACAGTATGCACTCCATCTAGCAAAGCAATAAGATCCAAAGACTTGGCAATCCAGAATATAAAATGCCTGCATGAAACATAATTGGTTCAGAAGCTAAATGGTTGGTTGATGAAATCAAAGCCATGGCTGCATTTGCTATATCATGCTTTCGAGAAGAAAACAGATTAATAAATAAATAGTTTTATGTGAAGTAAATGAAAAAACTTCAGGCTATTTAATTATTGGTATCTGCTATTTATCTAAATGTTATTTTACTAATAAATATTATTTGGTTTAGTGACATCTAATAACAAAACATATATCTAGGTGTCTTGACTATATGATGGCTAAAATTAATAATCACAAAAATAAGAATATTAATCCTAGTTATCATTATATCAGTCTAGTAATATAACAGCAAATCAAATGCACAGAATTTTATAGATAACATTGTCATGCAAAGTCATCATGGAAGTCACCTGCTCTTTAATCTTGATTAGCCATGATAAAACTCGGCCATTTTGCATAAAAATCACAAACCATATACCACCTCAAGCTCAATCAAACATCAGTTGTGATACCACTATTAAGAAGTTAAACCAAAGAGGGACTAAAATTGCGAATATGTAAATAAATAAACAAAAATTTAACAAAAAGCTTCTTTAAAGCTTTCAATTAAAATATTTTTCAACTATTTTATGTGTACAAAACCTAATGCTTTCATGTGCCTAACACTAATATTGAAAGAAAAAAATAATATTTGACCTTTTGATAGGCTTATAGTGGCGCATACTCATTAAAATGTCAGCTTTTCGGGATTGATGCCCACCTCTAATTTTATTGAGCTAATCCTAGGCTCTTGTTATTTCACCATATATAACAAGTGGTATCCAAATTATCGAATGACTAGGATCAAGTGTTTCATGGAGTTTGTCTTTTCTATAGGTCTTAGTGACATTTAAAGTAGTCAAGTAAGATTCAAAAGCGAGTGATTCCCTTGTAGGCACCAAATAATTTAGCATGGTTATTTTATAATTATGCTTAAAAGTTTTCATTCAAAGGAGGGTGATGCCTGATATAAAGGATTCTCATATAAGAGAGAGACTATTGAGATGCATATAAAAAAGGAATAATTCCATCTTAGAAATAGAATTATTGCTAGTAGTTCTTATCTATTGTCTTAAGCTTTTGGGTTGATTGATTGATCAATAATCTCTCCTCAAGGGTTATTTTATAATTATGCTTAAAAGTTTTCATTTAAGGGAGGGTGATGCCTGATATAAGGGATTCTCATATAAGAAAGAGATTATTGAGATGAATATAAAAGAGGAATAATTCCATCTTAGAGTAGAATAAGAGTTGAGTTTCAAATTATCGCCAGTAGTTCTTATCTATTGTCTTAAGCTTTTGGGTTGATTGATTTATCAATAATCTCTCCTCATATACATATATATATATATATATATATATATTAATAATATCTCTCATAAATAAGAGTACTCTTCATAGACAATCACTCTCCCTAAAGCATAAGTTTTATGCGTCATCAATAGTAATATACCAAGTCACATTCAGGCTTTGTTTGGGAGGACTTTTTTAGTGCGTTTTGCTTTTGAGAGCTTGAATTTTTAATTTTGATACGTTTGAATAGTGCTTTTTTTAAACTGATTTTAGTCCATCTCACTAAAAGCTGCTTTTAGCCCTTTTCAAAAGCAAAGACAAATTTTTTGGAAATACTTTTAAACCAAATTTTCGAATCCAAAAGAGCAAACTCTCAATCATAGAGCTTGCATAAAAAATCACATGATTTTGAGCATTGCTCTGTTGTATTGTTAAATGCAAATTATAACCATAAGAGCAACAAATTATATGAAGTATTTGATACATGTTGAGCCATTCTTTACTACCACTTGATTGATAGTAGGGTAGATCACTGAGAAAGAAAGTTGATACGGATAAACTAATTGATGGACATCCATCTATCAAAAGTTTATGCAAATGACTAAGGATCTTACAACATTCTTGATGTGGAATAATTTACCACTCTCATATGAATCATAGCACCGCACACTAAATCAAATATGTGAATAGTTGATTACACGCATTGTCATTTACTTTGCATCGCTGTACCAAACAGTACCAAGGACAATTTCATGAAAGTAAAATATGAGGATTTATCGAAGTATATTAATGTGTACCTGCTAGTTCATATTAGAAGTTGGAATTCTGGCATGTAGCTGAACTTCCCTGAGATCATGAAGGTTTTGAAGGATCTCTTGAAGAAGATTCATCCCCTTCTTTCCTTTCTTCAATGAAGAGATGCAATGTTTGATCAAATCATGGTCTTCTTCAAGAGCTTGCAACCTCTTATGAACATGATCAAGTTCCTCTGCAATAGCCAGCTTCTTCGCCCACTGCAAACTTTGCAACTGAGTCAGGTGAGCTGCCATCAAGTGAATCATCCATTGCGCTAAGTTTTTCTATATTTTCCAAGCTGATGGCATCGAAAAGGGGCAGAAGACTTTTCCCTCGATAACCCACACGTCTTTGCTCACAGAAAAGCTTTCCATTAGTTTGTAGGTTAGGTGAAGAACAAGTGACAGATCCACAGTGCATATCATCGCCTAGCAGCTTGCAATCTCCATTGACTCCATGGCCATTTTCAACCAAACAGTGTGTAGTCGTTTCTGGATCACTAGTCTCATCTTCATCATCCATGCTAAAAGCTTCTCCAGCAGTGCTTTGAGCTGTAAGTATGGAGAGTCTATTCTCCTCAAATTTGGTTAAACATCCATCCAATGTATCCGTATTTTCCCCATAGATTAAAATATCAACAGAGGAAGTGTTCTTTTTGTTCTCATGGGGGATGCAGTTACTCTCCTCACCTTCATGGAACTCAGAGGAAAGATCATCACTATCTTCCGAACTTGACAACCCAGATGCAGTTCCACTTCTGCCGCCTTTCTCTTTGTTCCCGGTCTTCTTACTTCTCTCCTTAGCCTCATACATAAGAATCTTCTCCTGATAAAGCTCAAGCTCCTCCTCCAACTCCTGTTTCTCATTCTCCCTCTTCATTAGGAGCTCGTTGAGAACTTGCAGCGCCTCTTGATCGTACTCTGACTGTTCTTCCATCATCCTCTGGTAATGTAGTGCTTCCATCTGCATCGCAGCCTTCTCTTCTTGAAGCCTGGTTATCATTGCCATGGTTTGGTTGGCAGCTATTGCTGAGGCATTTCTCTCTTCTTCAAGTTCAGCATATAATGCGATTAGAGACTTGCGCTCAGCCTTCAGAGCTGCCTTCAAACGATCCATAGTCAATGGCTCAATATTGTCTAAGTCGCTGGCAATGCTTCCATCTAAAGATTCAGTCCCAGATTCTCTCCTTTCTAACAGAAACCTCTTGGGTAAAACAGGAAAACCCTCAATAGTGTATGGCGTTGTTGGAGTTTCGGGCATTCCCTCCTCTACAATTTCATTAAGAACTGGAGAAATAGCAAGGTGCTTCACTTGTCGAGCGGTTCGTTTCAACGGTTCAGGTTCAGTTACTGAAGCCAATTTAAACAAGAGGCTGCTATCAGGACCTAAATCTAGAGAACATGAATCATATCCATGCAAAGAAAAAAAAAAGGCATAGTAGATGAACTGAATTTGATACCTATCTCTCTATCAACTGTTTCATTGAAACTCTCCAAACTTTGACCCGGTTGGAATTCTGGTTCAGGTATACATTCATGGATTGGAGCATGCTCTATCTGTTCTTGGTCACATATGTCACTATTGATATCTCACAATTAACCTCCTCATTCACTTTGGACTCTTCTTCAGAGACTGCTTATAGCAGGTAAAAACAGATCTTTCAGAATTCAGAATACTACTTCAACCAAGCAAACAACAGCAAAGAGATAAAAGAACTTTCTTTTCACAAAGAGCATAAAAAGTACTAAAAATGTCTTACCATGCTGCTCTTCAAATTCTTCGGCATTAATCGCCGGCACCAACTCAACATGTAGCTTCTTGAGGTATAATGTTGCGACCATCAAATGAAATATCTTCAGAGGGTTCTTCGGTGAGTGTAGGAGCATGTGAACCGCATTCCAAAAGGGCTAACACCTCAGTAGCTGGGTTGGCATGCCTTTCTTCAGTGTCGTCACTTGAAACTGTAAAAGCTTGCTTGTCTGCAATTTCTCCAATATCAATTGTATCAGATTCCAGTTCTGTCGCATCTCTCTGAAGTAGTATATCAGTACCATCTTGCCCTCTAGGAGGACATCTCATCATAGTGGAAGAATCGATTAATTCTATGGAAAGAATCCGCTCCTCATCAGCTGTCTTCTCCAAAGGTAGAGAGAGGATCGCCGCCAACGCATCTTGAACCACATCACAAGGAGATGGCAGCAAACTCTCACCTTTCGAATCACCCTCTTTCTCACGTTCTTTACGTTCTTCGATCCCTTCAGTAGGAGCGAAAGGAATCTCTCTGTCGAGTTCAGCCTTCTCCGGGGCGACGGCACCGTCCTTTCCTCGTCCGGCTCCACTTTGATCGATCTATCTTTCTGGGCACACTCCAAAACGTCCGAAGGTTCAGTCTGTAAAACTGTATAGGAAGGAAAGAACCGACTCTCGTGGACCACACCGCAGCAAGAGCAGAGCAGATCCTTCTCCTCCTTCAAGCTTCGCTTCATCCACGGAAGCAAAGCAACGTTCCGATCGGTCTCGCCAAGTCCGGAGGTGGCGCAGTCTTCGCACATGTCGCCGGCCTCGGCAAGCCGGCGGTGTTTGAAGCAAAAGCCAAGCTTAGAGATTTCTCCGGCATGTGAATCGCAGAGAAGATCCTTATAGGAGCTGTGGCCCTTACGGCTGAAATAGATGATCTACTCTTGTACAGAAGATGCAAGGGGGCTTTAGGTCAAAGAAAGATGCAAACTTGGCGATAAGATAAGAAAAAAGAGCGCTGAGGAGGAGAAGAGCTATTAAGATCCATTCTAACACTGTGTATATTAGAAGGAACGCCATCCTGTGGGTGTTTTTGTGGAGTATGGTTGCAAACCTGTTCGCTGCCATCTTTCTCTTTCTCTCTATCTCTTCTTGAACAAAAGGGAATTGAAATTGGATTGAAAGGTTTGATAAGATGATTACCTTCTTTCCCCTTCGCTTACTGGGAAAGAGAGGGATATAGAGATCGATTTGAAAGGATTGAGAAGCTATTTACAAAGAAGAGGTGAAGAGGAAGGGTTCTGTTGAGTTATGGAGGAAGCTAGAGTTTTAATTGAGATCAGGAGATGGGAAAGAGGGCAGAAGGTACGAACCAAGGAAATATTTTGATTCAGAAAAGAAAAAAAAAAGATAGAAAGGTGGCCGTGTTTAGGTAGGAGGAAAGCTAAAAGGGAAACTGGGAGAGGAAGGCCAATTCCTGAAGGAATATTTGAGATTAAAAAAGCTTTAGGTATACAATTGTTAAAAAATTTAACTGGAATTAATTTCTCACATGGTGGGCGACTAGCCCAGCCAGTGTGGTCGGTGGACGCCAATCTATGTAGGCTACTGGCTCCATTACACACAGTCTCGTTGGACGAATGTGTGGAGCTATGTGGGATTTGCTACTTTCTCTGAATCCTCAATAAATGTTAATTCAAATTTACATTAAATATATATATATATATATATATATATATATATATATATATATATATATATATATATGTGTGTGTGTGTGTGTATTATATACATATTCTCCTTGATTGATTAAAAATTACAACAGACTTGATTGATCTCTTAAGAAAATATTATAAGGGTCGGTGGGTAAGAGCTCAATGGTTTGTTTATAATTATAGCCTATATTAGAATAGGCTAAGTGTGAGCTAGCTTGGGTTATCATATAGTTGATTGGATCTAGACTTGGTTTAAGTTGATAAAAAGTTAATTAATAAGTTCCTAAGGATGTTTATGACACTTAGTTTAGTTAGTCAACTCAAGGTAATTCTAGATCATCTAGATCTTGGGTCATGTTATAGTTTGAGTTTCAACAAGCCTAGATCTCATGAATTAATTATGTTGATTATCCTTAATTCAAGGTATTTGAGGTTGACTTTATGGTTGGTCTAAAAAATTATAATAATTAAAAACATTTTTAATTCACCTAACTAGGCCCTAGGTCACCCAATTAGATTAATTATGATACTAAGGTTTAACTAGATTAGGCATGGGTTAGCTAGGACTTAGTCAAGAGTTAGGTCAAGTTTTAGTTTAGTTTGTGAATATATTAGATCTCATTTGATGTATTTAATTCTAATCTAATCATATATGATTTAATAATTATATAGATCAAATCATAGTAAATTTTATTTTATTAAGATTTAGTTATAAAATAGATTTAATGTGAAAAACTATAAAAATATCAAACGTCATATAAGTGCATGAGAAATTATAATCATGATAATTTATATTATTTAATCTTTCTTGTTTCAACTTTCTGTATTTAGATTTTCTTATAGAGTAGCTACTACATGTCTACTCTAGATTTTTTTCAAAAAAAGATACATTTTGATCACTACTAATAGTCTACAATAAACTACCTTAAGACCACTTAATATCATTAAATAGAAGCTACCACAGCTTGCTTTCACCTTTATAGTTGCCTAAGATTTGTTCATAGTGATTATTTAAACTTATGGAGGCAATACAAGCAAGAATATAAGATAGTGTTAAATTCTAATGCAAGATAGTGATAATCTATTTTCACTTATTAAGGATGTCATCCATTTACCCATTTTAATGTCCTTTATTCTTCTTCCATGGCTCAATGAAGTGATATTTTGTTATGTGGACATTTTTAATCCATAAGTAAGAAATATTGAATATTTTGGTAAAATATTATGTTCAATAATTGTTTCTTTTTGTTACTTAATATTGCGCTAAAATTGGATCTCTTTTTTGACTCTTGATCTCCAACCTAAGTATTCTGGCTCCCAAATCCTTGAAGGAGTTAATAACGCACAATCTCAACTAAATGGATAGAAATGAATGACCTATAAAACATATATATTGTGCACAAAGATAAATCTATCATTATTTTATGCATGAACTTGTTTCAAAACTCTTTTAATGTATTATCTACTTTCCTAATATGTGATTCTCTAATACAAATTGCATCCACTTTGGTTATTTTCTCATAAATTATTTCAAATATAATTGGATTGTCTAAAAAATTTTAATTCCTTAAAAATCATTTTTTTGGAATGTTAATTTTTAATTTAAAACATTATGGTCATTAATCTCAGAATTGTGTTTTATACCAATTCATTATAATAAGGGGGCAAAATAAATAAAAATATATGCAATATCAATATTGTGAATGAACATCACAATCACAAGAGAGAAAATAATAAATAATCAAGATAATATCAAATTCTAAGAGATTCTACATTGATCATCCTCACAAGCATCTGAAAAGAGAGTTGATTCAATTTTCTGGAAAATATAACCTATAATCATAACGAATAAAATAAAATCACCCTCTTTAAGTCTCTTTCACACTCATACAAAAATTAGAAGAAATTTTCAAGAATTGTAATAATAAACCTACCAATTATTTTATAATCCTAAAACTAGAAATATGTGTGATGAACAAAATAAATATCAAAGGCATGTCTCTGTTCGCTAGACAAATCCCCCGCCTTATATAGCCATCAAACTTATCATATACAAAAAATACATATAATTTACATACTTACTAATATTTGGCATTGATATGACGAAAATTTCTACCAAGATGAATCTGCCGAAAGAATGATTCTAAATCAAGACTAAATCAAATCAATCACTTATTATCAATCGACTCTTAAACAGTGTTTATAGTCAAATCGAAGCGCCTTGATGAGGATCTAACAAGTCAAGATCTTATAATTCGACTTCATTTGAGCATTCAAATACACAAAATACATCAAATGATCAAAGGAATTATTTTGAGCGTCGATGGAGTGCACGGGTTTTGATGTTATAAACGCCACTCTTTCTAATCTATAAAATTTCATTTCATATGGGAGGCCAAACAAGAGAGAGAGAGCTTTAAAGCTTGAAAATCCTCCGGCATAATCGTGCCACCACTGATGGTCGCCACCACCCCAGGTTACCACCATCGCCGCGCCACCGATCCTCAGTCGCCAATCTCTCGTCCTCCATCATTGACCTTCATCGTTGGTTGTTCACATCATTTCATCATCTACCACTAGCCATAACCCAACGTAACTATATATTGTGTTGTCGATTTTGAGATTCTCATCATACTCTCATATACAATTATGTAATCGTTATCGAAAAAAATTTGTACTCCAAAATAAATATATAGTAGTTTTTTGAGTGTGATTTTCCCTATTTTCGAGATTTTTCAAGTAAAATTCGGAGTTTTCTTTGCTCACTTTAAATCTGCTATGATTTCACAAGAGGCAGAACTTTCACTCTACGCGAATGATTTTCTAAGCACACAAGCATGATCCCCGAGACTGATTGTACTAAATCTCAAAATTACACACAACTCAAGAGAGAATAAGATTTGACTTCAAGTAATATTATATAATTTTAAAACTTCGATCAAAATTAAATCCCAAGCTGTTTTAAGTCTCTTACCAATTGTAAAGATTTTAAATTGTGATATGATACAAATAAAGAAGGATATATTACTGATATATTTGTAAATTTAAGTCAAATATAATTTGGTTAGTGAGATTTAAGGAGTTAGATTGCTCGTATCTCTCAAGATCACTAGAATGTATACACAATGTTGTAGAACTTTAAGAATACTTTATACTTTGATGGTGAGAGAGAGAGAAAGGTAATTAATGAAGGGAATAGATAAAAGTGCTAAAAAGAGAAATATACTTATTTAGTAATTAATATCCTTTAATGGCAGCTCAATTAAGTGAGCATGTGCATAAAGAGAGCTTAAGTAACCTGTCTTAAAGCTCTCGCTAGCTATGACAGTTTTAAGAAATGTTTTTTATTTTTATTTTTTATTACGTCAAACCAGAAAGCATTCCCTGCTCTGACATTGTCTGTTTTAATGTTTAGTGCTGGTTCATAAATTATTTAATTATTCAAATATGATCTTTTATTAAATTTAACTTTTATGAGAATCCCCAACCGCCTGATGTGTGTGTATATATATATATATATATATATATATATATATATATATATATATATATATATATATATATATATATATATATATATAGATCAAGAGTTTGCTTTATAGAGGACAAAGGGTGCTTTGTTGGGGAAGTTCGGAATTACTGGATCAGAATATTCTCATCAAATTTTTATGAAAAAATATTAAAATTATTGAATTTATTTTATAATAAATATAAAATATAATAAATTGATTTAAAACTATATTATATTTAATTCAAATTTAATCAAAGATTTTATAATATATTTTTTTGTTGGATGATATCCTTTCAGTTATTTAATATTTAATTTTTTAAATTTTGATATTTTAAGCGATGATTGCCAACTTTTGAAATCAGCTTTAAAATTAGACACAGTAGCCGTCTCAACATTTTCATAGAAGGGAAAAAAAAATGGTTTAGGATAAACTGACTAAAAATAATCAGAATGAATCTCAAATTTTTTATAAATTTTTTTTAAGATAAATTTAATATTAATTATTGATATATTACATTTATATTAAAAATAATAAAAAGTTATCATATTCACTTTAAATAATTTTTGAATCAGATATATTTCATTTTTTTCTCATAGATTGACAGTTTTTTTTTTTTAGAATGGATACAAAGCATTTTTATTTAGCAAGATATTCGATTTAGGTTATAACAAATTAATTAGTGTGATATATAACTAATAATTAATAGAGTAAAATGAAAAACTAATAAAATTTAATAGTTAGTTGGTATTTCATTAAATATAAATTGATAATAACAAATTCTCACTATCAAATAAAAGCTAAGTGCAACAATTGTTTAGACATTTTCATGAAGAACTGATAAGCTAATTAGCCACTGTTTCCCATTCATTTGCAAATATTTGTTATATTAAAATTTTCGATTAAATGAAAATTAGATCAGAATATTTGATCTAATTTTAATAAAAAAAAGCTTTAAATATTAACATTTCTATTTTTAAATAATGTAAAATTATGTGATTTAATTTATTGATAAATTAGAAAGTAAAAAAAAAAATTATTTTGCAATATATGATAAACTAATAAAATTTTGAAATATTTATATATAACAAACAGATTAAATATGATTGAAAATTAATATTTGTCAAACTTGTTGATCATAAAATTAAAATAAGATAAGAGATTTGATTACATACCACAAAATTCATATGTATTTATATATCTAATACCTAAAATTTAATTTTTAATAATATAGCACCTCAATCTTCAATATCGTATCAAAAATATCATCATCACTTATTTTTTAAAATTGAAATACATCTTTTAAAGTGTAGAAAAGTATTAAATAAATTAAAATTATATTTTAAAATTTAAATATATAAATTCATAAAAATTATATGATATATATGTTATGATTAATACTAAAAAATAAGACAATGTCAAATGGTCGACACACACAAAGTTTGATGCCTCAAATACGTATGACAAGAGAAGTATCCAATTAAAATAATATTAAAAAAATAAAAAACTACATATGTGTCATAAATAATTTAATTAATATTATATAAAAATATTTTTAAATATAGTTTATTATAATTTTTAAATTATTGTAGAGAGTCTTGAAAATTTATAGAATGAGATTTAAATAAAAAAGAGAATAAAAAGATATATTTATTATAAATAATTAAAACTAAAAAATTATAATTAAATATTTTAAATTAATAATAATATTCATTAAATTATATATATATATATATATATATATATATATATATATATATATATATATATATATATATATATATATATATATATATATATAACTTAAATATATAATTAAAATTTTATAATTAAATAATTTATTTTTATTATTTTTAATATTTTATCTATTTACTTTATATATATTATTTTTAATTATTATATAATATCATATATAATATACGTCTGTATCTTATATTTTTGAAAATAAAAAAATTCCCTATCTATACTATATTGTGTAAATATTTCATATTGTGATCATGCATCAGTATGTATGCCATCTCCACGAAAGATGTTATTAGAAGGATGTGGGACTAAAATTGCACGCCATTAGGAGGATCCCACCTCCTGACATTTGCTTCCTTCAATATTATGTAACTTTAATAAAGTTAAAAGCGTTGAAAAGGCCCTTGCTTTGACCTGAAGAACCCCACAAATAAATTAAAATTACAGGGTAGCCATCATTGCCCAAACGAGTTAGAACTCTTCATTTAACAATATTTTATACTTTATAGATTCCACAAGGAAGCTTCTTTAATCAGCTATCCTAAGGCAAATGAAGACCTCAATAAGCATTCTTTTTTTTTTCGCCCTCATTATAAGAAGGAAAATATTAAATAAGGCTGAAATGGGTTTATTACAATAATTCAACGGTAAATACGATTGTATGTATGTAATTTAGTGTAATTTTAGTTATTTTCGGGCAGCTTGAATTGTTTGAAACAATAAATATGAAATGTTTGATTATTATCTTATGAAATTATTTATTGGTTAATTAGGGCTGAGAAATTTGCTCGAAGATCGTTAACTGCTTGAAAATCGGCTCGTATTTTGGCTCGAATTGAGCTAAACGAGCCGAGCTATGAGCTGAATTGTTAGCTTGATTTTTTATTTGAGCTGATTTCGATTCATACATAAATCGACTCATTCAGGCGCTCGGACTCTCAATGGCGTCGTCCACACGATATTGACGTGAGATCAATGGCTTCTTCTAATGAACGATAGATATCTAAGTTATAATTGAGATTATAATTTATAAGTTTTAACAAGGGTTTCACCATTTCAACCTTCGACGCTTCGTGATTTCTTTCTCTGTTTCTTATTTTTGCAGCTAGGGCTGAGAAAGATACTCTATTTTTCGGTTCTCAAGCTTCGATGTTTGTGATTTATTTCTCAGCCCTAGTGGCAGGCTGGCAGCCGATCCTCTCTGAGTCACAGTGTCTACATTTTTCTCTGTCATAGACTCATTACCTTTGCAACTTCGCTCAACCGAAGTTTATGCCATATGTGTATATATATATATATATATATATATATATATATATATATATATATATATATATATATATATATATATATATATATATATATATATATATATATATATATATATATATATATATATATATATATATATAGTTTCAAATTTTGATTACTCGATGTCACTATTGTTGGCTGATTTTTTTGTTAGTATCGACCGCTTGGTAGTTGTTAGTCATGAAGAAATATTTTAAGGGAATTGTTCTATTGCTTTGAAGAAAGTTATCTTTCTATTAGAGCTATCTGTTTTGTGGTGGTATTTTAGATCTTGATTTACTTGTCTCCTTTATGTGTTTTGTAAAAATAATTTAGAGCAACTTATGCTCTTTTCTTGACACACTCGTTTGTCCTTAAGTTGTAAGAAAGTAAAGTAGAGCCTTTGAATTGTGAATCCTTTCTTGTGAAGCTCTTCTCCTTTCTTGGATGCTCTTGGTTTGCTCTTGTCCTTTAAGTATGCAGTAAATTAAACTTAGTAAAGTGGAGCCTATGGCTGTGGGTTGTGAATTGTGATTCATTTCCGGTGAAACTTGTCTCTTTTCTTGATGCTCTGCTCTCTGTTGCTTGTCCTTTAAGTATGCATTTATAAGTTGTGATTCTTGGATCAGTTGGATGCTCTTGTTGTGGCATTAAATGATTTTAATGTGTTATCGATTTAAATATGTTAATTATTTCTTGGATGCTCTGCTCTTACTGTGGTATTAAACTATTTTGAACATTCAAGTTTACATAAACCTTTTCAGCTTTATCCTAGGGTGTTACTTTCTGAAACTTTGATGATCCACTTTTTTTTTATATTAGATCTATGGAGATTTAATACCTCATTTAGATCATTTTGTTCGGTTAACATGAAGTCATCTCTTATACATGTGTCGTTCATTTATTTTTTAACTTGAGCAATGTTCCACTATTTTCATTATTGAGAATGGTTATAGTAGAGAAAATATATGAATTCATCTTTTATACATACACCATTTAATTTATTTCACTTGAGCAATGTTTTACTTTGTTCATCATGGAGAATAATTTCTGTACTAGATATCTGATAAAATTGGAATGAATTAGGTCTAGAAAAGTTCATAGTTAAGCTTAACTTAAACCTTTTCACAATCATTTTGGTTTCAGCTTAATGATTAGTTCATGATCAAATTAGAAGATTGAATTCCTAATTTCCTTATAGGACATCAAGTTTTTTCATTATTGATATCTTCATATCTTATCCCTAAACATGTTTTTGTTCAAAATCATTTGTTTAAAATATAAATTTCAAATATTTGCTGAATTTCATGCGAGTCTATAATTGGATGATATTATTTTTGCATAGATACAATGAAAAGTCACTCTCAAAGAAAATCAAATAGTTCTTCAACTCAACCTTATGCTGAAAATGCAAGAAATGCTATTAAAAGTGTGGATGAAATTACTTTTGTAAATGATAGAAAAGGTAAAAGACAACATTATGAAGTTTGACAATATTTTACTAAAATATATGTCTGAGAAAAAGAAAAGTCATATAGAAGTATAAATGCAAATATTGTGTTAAGTCTTATGTTAAATAAAAAACTGGTACTACATCTCAATAGAGAATATTACAAAATAAATCATTATAGAAATAGTGTTAAAGAAAAGAGACAAAAGTTTTTGATCCTATAATTGAGGACCTTGAAGAAACTGAATCGATTTCTAGTTTGTGTGTTTCAACTGCTTATGATCATAACATAATTAAAAATATTATTACTAAAATGATCATTATTCATGAATATCCTTTTATAAAAGTTGATCATTTATGGTTTAATATTTTGTTGAAATCTATGAATCCAAATCACCGTAAAATTTCTAGATTTTGCATCAAAGAAGAGTGCATGAAAGTATATGAATTGGAAAAAGAAAAACTTAAAAAAATTCTGAAATTAACTAAGAAAGTTTTTTTAACTAGTGATTGTTAGACATCAAGTCAAACAATTGATTATATGTGTCTCACAGTGCATTATATTAGTTCTAATTCAAAATTGCAGTCCAGGATAATCAGTTTTTGTGATTTAGATCCTCCATATAATGGAGCTGTGATATCTGAAGTCATTTCTGAAAGTTTGTTGCAATGGGGTATTCAAAATAAAAAAAGCACTATTACTTTGAATAATGCATCATCAAATGATGTGACAGCTAGAAATTTGAAAGTATTATTTACTATAAGGTCTGAATTTATGGTGATGGGAGATTTCTTTCATATTCATTGTGCTGCTTATATTTTAAATCTAATGGTGCAGGATGGGTTGAAAGAAATTGGTAAAATAATTGAGAAGATAAGAGAATCAATATTATTTATAAAGTGATCTCCTCCGCTACACAAATTTGGTAGATTGCTGATTGGCTTTATCCACAATAAAATCATTATGTATTGATGTTCCTACACGTTGAAACTCAACATACAAAATATTGGAGTCTGAATTTTACTACAAGACCATTTTTCTAGAATATACTTTACGAGATCTTAATTATATATGATTACCTTATAAGGAAGAATTAGTTTGATAAGGTTAGAGTTGTTTCATATTTTCCATGAATAACTAAAATTTTTTCTGGATCCAATTATCCTACTGGAAATAAGCTTATTCCAAATCTAATACTAATTTTGAAAACCTTAGATAAAGAATGCTTATCTGATACTCTATTCATTTCTAATATGAAAAGCATAATGAAGGAAAAATTAAATAAGTATTGGGTAGACTATTCATTGTTATTCTTAATTGCATACATTCTAGATCTCAGGATGAAATTATTTGTCATTAACTACTACTATCCACATATTTATGGTAATGATATTATTGATGAGAAAAAAGATGAAGTCAAATGAAAATTATTTGAGCTTTACTCTTTCTATGCTGTTGATAAACAACATACAACTAAAGAAAATAATCGGAGGAGCCACTATACAAGTTGAAATAACATCTATAGAAGCAAGTCATAGTTTGTTTGATGATTTGGTTGTTATGATTTTATAGACTCTAACCTTTTAGTTTTACAAAAGTCTGATTTAGAATAATACTTAGAGGAAGCTTGTGTTAAATGTCCTGATTCAGAATTTGATATTTTAGGTTAGTGGAAAATATCTACCATGAAGTACAAGACATTATCTAAGAAGGCAAAAGATATTTTTACAATCCCAATAACTACATATTTGAGTCATCTTTAGTGTGTGGTCATGTGCTTAGTGAATATAAAAGTTCTATTTCACCAAAACATTGGATGCCTTAATATGCAGTGGAAATTGATTGAAAGCAAATTTTAAATTTTGAGCATGGTAATGTTTTCATTCTTCTAATTTTATAGGAATTACTTTCTATTTAATTTTTTCAAAAATGATAACATCTGCTTTGCATTTTTAGTTTGACATTTTAGTTGAAGAAAACTTAGATGTATCTGTGCCTAAAAGTTTGAGTGTGGATTCACAAATCTAAAATTCATGATGGTAACAGTTTACTTATATAATACTATAGTTTAGTGCAACATTTTCTTCTTTTACAACTTATTGTAAACTTTAACTATTTTGTGGACATTTATAATATGTTGTATTCTTGTATTAGTGGTATTATCTAATTTATCAATATTTTTTTTATTGTTTTATGTATTATAAAATATGTTTTTTAATTTTGGATACCCAATGATAAAATTATAGTAAGATGACTATTGAGGCAATTTCTGATTATTAAGCCTACAATATGGTGGATTTTGGTTTATACATATATTAATTTGGCCAATGAAAAAATTTGAGACCATTTAGGGTGGCAAAATGCTTCTCAGTTTTGTGATTTGAAATTGTGGCTTACTTTCTTAAATTGTAGCATTTAAAGTGTGGCTAAAAAAATTTGGAATGTTGTTAGTTATTCTAATGTTTGAATGTGATGAAATTGCTGGAAGACTTGTTTCAACTATGTTAGAGTATTTTTTACATTTTAGTTGTTATTCTAATGTCATCACATTAGTTTCTTGAACTTTTAAAATAATTTTGTATTTTAATATAATTGAAGTTGATGCTTTTTAATGTCTTATGTCACTCTAAAAAATAACGATCATCTCATTATTTTGAGGGCAAAAAAATAAGATAAAAAAACACATTCAACATAATATTTTCTTTTAGCTTTTATTCCATATCATGCTATCTTTGGGTTTTGAAATGCTCCAATTTCTGTAATTAAGTTACTTATGAAGTACTTTTGTAATTTGGTTTCTTCTTTTATTCATGTTCTCATTCTGTAATCTTGTTGACCTCATGAGAGTGAGTTCTCAACTTCATCATAGATCTAGGACTCTTATAGACACTAAGAGCTTCTTAGTCTTAAGACACTTCTAGTGATTAGGTGAACACCTAACCTAAGCCTAGAGGCTTAGAAGGGGGCCATATTAGGTCATGCCTTAGGGACTTAGAGACTTGCCCACCCTATAGTTTAAACCCAATCCATGCTTTCTTTCTCAAACCAAATCTCAAATTCATACTAAATCCAAACCAAATTCTAAGACTCATAATCAATCCCATGATCAAATTCAAGCTCAAAATTTCATATAAACCTTATGATTGAATTCAAAACCCTTTCTAAGTCCTTTGATATCATCTTATGGACTTAGCCTTAACAAAATTCAACTCAATTCTAATTCAATTGATTTTCTAAAAGATCAATTAAAATTTTCAATCATTTATCAAATCCAAATCCAAACTCAATTTCAAATGATTGAAACCAAAAATCAAATCCAAGTTTCAAAATTTCTTCCTAAGTCATATGACCCATCCTCATAAGCTTAGCCAAATCTCTACTTATATAAGTTTCAAACTTGATTGATTTCTTTATAAATCAATTATTACTTCATTTATATTTACAAATATAAATGAAACCCATAATCAAATGACCAAAACCAAACCAAACTAAAGCAAACCAAGTTAAGACCCATCTTAAGCCATATGAACCTACCTCCATAAGCTTAACCAAATCTTAACCCAAATCAACCCTATTGACCTCACTTTTGGGAGAGAGCTCTCAGCTCCCTCATCATAAATATAAGAATCTTATAGACATTAAAAGTTTCTTAGTCTTAAGATACTTATAATGATTAGGTGAATACTAAACCTAAGCCTAGAGACTTAGAAGAGTTAGCCATAGAATAGGTTATGCCTTAGGGATTTAGGAAGACTTGCCTAACCTATAGGATTAAACCCATTCCATGCTTCCTTCTTCCAAACAAAACCTCAAATTCAAATACAAAATCATAAATCCAACCCCAAATCAAATGATTGAAACCCATGACTGAATTCAAATTCCAAATCCTTTCTTAAGCCCTTTGATTTTATCTTATGGACTTAGATTTAACCAAATTCAAATCAACCCTAACTCAATTGATTTTCTCAAATATCAAATTAAATCTCAAATCAAATCCCAACCCAAATCATAAATCAAATCCAACTCCAAATGATTGAAACCCATGATTGAATTCAAACTCAAGAACTTGCTAAGCCATATGAACCATCTTCATATGCTTAGCCAAAACCTCCTTCAAACCAAATCAAATTTTGATTTTCTTATAAATATCATTTCTTCATTTATATTCATAAATATAAATGATATTTATATTCAAACCATTCAAATCAAATCAAACTAAACCAAACCAAATCATTTCTCAACTTAATCCCTTTTGACCTACATCCTCAATTTGGTCAAATATGATTCCAAATCATTCTAAACTCAGGTGATTTTCTCATAAATCATTTATATCTTCATTTATATTCATAAATATAAATAAAATATAAGTCCAAATGGCCAAAACCAAATTCAAATCAAATCAAATTCCCAATTTTAACATTTTTAGCTAAATTCTTGAACTTGACTAAATGATATCCAAATCAACTCAAAGCCCATGAATTTATTCATGATTCAATCACTCCTTCAATCATTGTTCCAAATATAAACACAAACTATAATTATCAATCCAAATCCAAGTCAACCCAAGTCAAGCCCATGTTGACCCCTTTTGACTTGAAATTGTCATATGAATCAAAATCCATATGGCTTCAAACCACTAACAATTGGATTTATATTTCCATCCTAAGTCCATATGTGAGTTCAATTAAACTTGAATCAAGCCATGATCAATCCAATTGACCCATTTAGGTCCACTTGATCCAAAGTAACCTAAAAGACCTTTTTGAATCAAGTTCTAATTCAACCCAAATTGGATTGAACTAAGCTCATCCAAACCCCATATCATGATCAACAATCATCCTAGGTTAATCAATTATCTTGAATTGGGTCAAACCAAGTTAGCTTTCCTTTGACCAAAGTCAACACTTAACCCAAATGAAACCCAAACTAGCCAAAAATCACCATATACCAAATTGACTGAAACCATTGACTCAAACCCACTCATAGTCAATGATTGAACATGATCAAGCTATCAAATGAGCCAAACTAAGTCTAATTTGCCATTTGACCTAAGTTGACCCAAATTGGACTAAAAAGCCAAAATGAGTCAAATCAAGATTTGATCCAAATTGATTGCAACCAATGGCTCAAGTTCATTCCAAATCACTTATTGAACTTGACCAAAGCCATGATTGAACCCAATTTGACTAATTGGTCAGCTTGACTCAACCTAGCCAAATTGACCTAAAGAGTCAAATCGGCCAAAATCCAAATTAAACCAAACCAAAGCCTACAATTACTTTCAATCAACCAATTGAACTTGACTCAACACCTAACCCAATCCAATTTGGTTAAATTGGTCAAATTGGTCAACTTGATCCATTTGGCCCTTTTGAATCCAAATGAGTCAAATTCAAATCTAAGCCAAATGAAACAAAACCAATTGAACCAAAACATCCCAAATCATCATATGAACCAAGTCTTCGTTTGACCTAATTTGACCAATTGGTCAACCCAACCCAACCTAACCCAAATGAGCCTATTTTGACCATATGAAGCCAAATCACCCAAAACCACTTTTAACCTTGGTAATGACCTAACGACCCAAATGAACCCTAGGTCAGCCCAAGCTAAATCCATGTGGGACCCATCCCATGGGATTAACCAATGGACACCCTCTTTTGCATTAGATTCTTGTCATAAGTGACAAAGTCCACTTTGCTCCCCCATGACAGGCCTCCACTTGCCAAAGGAGGAACTCCTAAGCTTCTTAGCCCAACCTAAGCCATCATAGCATCTGCCATGGACCAAGGGAAATAGGCCAAGCCACTCCCCCTCATAGTCAAACCCAATGGATGCAAGGAAGATCAATCCCACACAATATCCCCATATCAAGCCTTGAGACTCTTGCCACCACGTCGCCCACTCATGGCATGCCATGTGGAGCTAATGATGACCCCTCCAATGACTCAATTGAGGCCAATCGATAGATTTTGTGGGATCAATCTCGTCCATCCATCATGTGAAATTTAGGGGTATACCCCTCACCCGAAGTGATTCGATATGAATTACAGAGTCCCCGAGGCCATTTCAGAATCCCATAGAGCTTTCTAGAGCATCACAAGCCTTCATCCCCGAGCAAATCTAAAACAAGACGCCACTCTTCTGAGAAATACTTCCCTTCCACTAAATCAAACTTCAATTGCACCCACACCATCCCATGCTCATCAAGCCAATCAACCATCTCCAAGCCTTCCAGACCGGAAGATTGGTGTTGATGAAATCCTTCATGCACGTGGATTGGTTGATCGAGTACTCTACCCCAAAATAAGCTCAAAGCTTCTCAACAGGGTCTCGCCCCAACTAAGTGAAGTTACCTCCGTTGATCCACTACTAAACATTAGCTCTAGTGAGATAATTTTGTAAACCGAGCCTTGTATGGATAAATTGCTTGGTCTTTTGTAAGTAGATTACACATCATGTGTTTTTAGTAGTTGGATGTGTGCGCCTCCCTCCCCGAAGGTGTGGGATGAATTTGGAGGCAATCAGAGCTTGGGTGAGCTCGGATCGAACGAGAAAAGATGGACGACATCTATCTTTCACCTCTCACGAACGGGATAAATCATGAGCCATCCATTCCGCGTGATTGGAAAAAATAGCTCTAATTAGATCTCATATTAGATCCCTTGATTCCCTTCCTAAACTGCAGATCGATCATGATCCGATCTGATCGAATGATCACGGAGTTAAAGATCCACCATCATCCGAGTCGCCTTGATGTGATAACTTAGCCAATCCCATCACACCATATGGAAAGCACGCCAACCGCCACATGGCCGACAGATTAAGGCTTTAATTAGGCCTAATTAATCTATTTTTAAGCTTGAAACTTCCTAAATTCATAACTAATCCTAGAAAAATCCAAAAAATATAAACTTAGGCTCATTTTAAAGATATTTCAGAGTAGAATCTAGAAAAATTATTATTAATTGATTTTGAATAGTGATTTTAGCTTAATTAAGGTTTAATTAGAAATCTAATTAGCTTAATTACTCCTTAATTAATCACCCAATTAATCTAAAATTTTTATGGATATTTAGGGGGATGACATCTGCCTTTTATTGGTTGCTTAATTAGTGAAATTCATTGATTAAGACTTAATCACTTTATTAATTTAATTAGTGATAATTAGTGAATGAACACTATCTTAATTAATCATTTAAGCCTAATTACCTTTGTTGAACAGTAAGGGAGCTTAGGGAATATGATTGAGATATTTTTCCTAATTCATTTCCTAAGTTTTCTTTCACTTTTTTGGAATTTAATTTATTAATGATTAATGAGGTAATTAAGAGATTAATTAATTAATTAATCTCCAAGATAAAATCAGAGCCTAAGTAATCAAATATGGGACTTAGGGATTGAGATTAAAGCTTCTTTCTTGATCTCTTTCCTTAAATTAATTTCATTAATTGAAAATGTTTTATGCTTAACCAAATGGGTTAATGAGCTTAATTAACTCAATATAAATTCACTTCACATCTAATCACCTTTAATCAATTTGGGTATCTCTTTGGGTGTTCAATAACTTAAAGTGAGAGCTAATGAAATTATGGTTAACTCACATATGTGAGAAAACTATAAAAGTAGTTAAGTGAGATCCCTTAAGCCTAACTAATTATTAATCATGAGCCAATTGCATTTCTTTCATTTCTTAGGAGCATTGCAAATTTACTTTTCATATGGTTTCATATCATATTGGATTATTATTAATTAGTTAATTAACTTAAGGTGATGTAGGTAAGGGTTAATTAATTTACTTAATTCATACCCTAACCTAATTAAGACATAAAATCAACCTAATTATTCTTCATTAAACCAAATTAACTCACACATGGGGAATGGGATTAGGATTAGCAAACCTCTTCACTTTTCTTTAAATCAAATCAAACATGAAAATGAAATGACATTAAAGAACTTTGATTTATTTTAAATAATCTTATTTAGTTTGATTGTCCTTAGGACTTAGTTGGATTGAATGAAATCACATGCTTGTGTGTTTTTATTTCCTCTCAATCATGTTAAATGTTAAATGACATGCATCCATCTCTTTTAAAATTACTTAAATAAAATGATTTTCTTTATGTTAAATTGCATGTATTGATTTAAATTAAAAATATGTGGCAAGTCACTATTAAATCTCAAATATATTTCAAAAGTTTATAAATGAATGAATATACATATATGTTATGAATTTAGTTATATATACATAGGAAATGCAAGTGAATATAAATCTAGTGTATGAAATCAAGTCTCTTCCTTACATTCATTTGTTGATTTGCATAAGTAAGAATGTTAGCGTATATTAGTCTAGACATCCCAGGGACCCACAGCTTTCAGTAGCCCTAAGAAGGTTCCTACCTCGTCCCCTTGGTGTAGAATAATGGCGATGTACCTGCTTGATTTCATTCTTATGAATTTGGACATTAGAATTCAGATAGAGATTTAATTTATTTACAAAAAATAAATCAATCAAATCAAAATATTATTTTTGCATGATTTTCTATTCTTGTAGTTGTTTATACATCTATATATATCTAAGAATAGCGGTATATTAGTCCGACATTCTGACGCACTACTTTAAGTACAAGGAGGTTCCTACCTGCTTCATAGTAAAATAATGGTGATATACTCACTTAAAACTTTTATACATGTGGATGTGTACTTAGCTAATGAATGAAAATCTCTTTTCTATTAAAAGGCATGCATTCACACTTTGTTTATTTGGTTGAGTTGAGTGGTCATGTGATTTAAGGTTCTTTCCTTATGCTTTTGCATAATAATTTAGATAGAGCTTTAAATTAATATAACAAAATTATTCAATTAAATGAAATATTAATTCCAAATATATTTACTCACATTTATCATTTAAGTGTGCTAAGATAGAAATTGCATGTATAGCTATGCTTAGGATTTAATCATATGCATGATATACATGATGGAAAGAAATGAATAAACATGAGTTATATGATAGTAATTCATTCTAACTAACCCTAATATGTCTTTCTTATTGAATGAGTTTATGTAAAGTGAACATCAACTTAGGATTAATTAAAATATGTAATAAGCTATTCACTAAAGGGAATTAATTAATTTTCTTTAGATGTGACTTAAGGTAGGAATAAAAGAGAGTGATCCTCTCTTTCCTTCTCTTCATAATATTTAGTTGTTGTGTAGGTCAAATGAAATAAAAGAAAACATTAAGTAAAATTTATAAATCAATTAAACCACTTAAAGTGAAACCATCCTTTAAATTGAATATCTCTACATTTAGAAAATTTTAACTCTAAAGCCTAGCTAGGACATACCACACAAGCCTTGACACACATTAGATTAAGTCACTTCTAGCTTTATGTTAGAGCGGTGCACAGTTTGATGTGTATTTTGTTTATGATATAATATTATGGTGATGTTGTGTGTATGTGGAGTAGAGTCATGGTTAGCCTAATCATATTTTATGCAAGAGATTATGCTTAAGGGGTGCTTAAAATAAATATAAATGTTCTTACTGTGCAGGTTGCTTAACCCCTAAGCATAATCTACAATAGGATAGGTGGACTTGGTTACCCATGTGCAGGGTGCTAAGTTAAAATTATTCATATAACTGCTTGGGTTGTATGGTGTGTTTAGTTAACACTTATTTTCAAGTGTAGTTAAATTTACTTTTCCTATTTTTAATGTACTTTATATTAGGAATTAGAATTAGTGTTATGGGGGCTTAGGATAAATGTTGGTTATAAGATCAAATCTTATGTACCATGTGATCCTATGGAGTTTGTCCAACCAAATGAAAGAAGGAAATGAAGGAATGAGCTTTGAAGATTTGAAGACCCCCCATAGCTCCCATTCATTTGTTGTAATTAAATTATAATTATTCTTTCATTATACCGAGTTGTATAAGGGTAGAGCTCGACTACCCTTTTTTTTGGGTTGTACGGCAGTACCCAACTGCAATGGCCTCTTATTATTTTACGTTAGCTTTATAAAATTATTTGATATTTTGTTTAACTTGCATTAGAGAAAGCATGTCTCTTCATAGTTTATTTATGATTGATAATTATTATATGACCTGGATTCGTTTAGGCTCTTAAGATAAAAAAAATATTTCTACCCCAATTAATAACTCATAACTAAACTTTTAAAATAACTCATAATCTTACATAAAGCCTAGGCATTAAATCAAGATAATAAAATATTTAGCAACCCCTTAGCTGGATGTTGTATGCTTAACATCACACATATCATTTTATTTCACTCTTGTTAAGAGAGAGCTTCCATCTTTGTCAAATAGAAATAGCTTAACCTTTAAGAGCCTATGATAGAAAAACACCTCTTTCTTTTTTGATTTAGCCCATAATCAACTTCACCATGCATTTAGGCATATAAAAATCCTATAGCATGTGTCAAAATAAAGAGTAAAAAATTAAATAAAACTTGATAAGATTTATATTAGACTAAGTCATTATTCATACCACTCATATTTTAGTCTCTTAGGGAGTGGGTTTAAGGACTTTAGTTTCTTTTCTAAATAATAACAACTTAGTCATCTTGCAATATCATAAGACTTTACCACATGATTTTAAAACATAGGAGAAGTTAGCCACTACCTGCATTATAAGCCCAGCAGTGGTTTTCTCTTATGGAGGTAAATAATATACCCATTTTTTTTTTAGATTTAGGTGTGCTTTGGCCATCGCTGAAACTCCCTAGATTTAGGATCTGAGGTTATTATTTTCCTTTGGGGCTACAAGAATAAATCCTCACATCTTAGGCATTTTCACAATCTTATATTGTGGAATCATAAGTCCTAAATCTCTAATAAAATTTCAACTCAAACATATAATTCTCCTCAATTTCAAATATATAAAGCCTAACTATAGGATAGTCTGGGATGCTCACTAAGCTTCCTACTATCATGAGCACTCCTACTCATCTCCATTTGGTTTCGATAATAAGTCTTTCCTTTCGATCTATCCCATTTGATCTTCTAAATATAGTCGATTTATTGATAGTTCTATCTTTGAATTCTTTGGAGACAACAATTGCTTACTTTTAATTGAGAGTATTCTTAAAATTCACCTTCCTTAGGATGTAATTAACTATAGGGCCTTGCCCCCATAAAGAACTTTAGAACATGGTTTAAATAAACCCAACTTTATTCATCCATATAAATTAAGGGGAAAATCTCTAGTACATTCGAAGACCCGCCTTAAGGATCCTTATTAGGTGATTAGGTCCATCATAGGGTAGTGTTTTTTATCTTTTGAGATAGTGCACTATTCTCCCATCCCCCAGACACACACACACACACATGAACCGAAAATAAACACCACAAATCCAAAATCAATTGATTTCTTTATAAATCAATTATTCCTTCATTTATATTCATAAATATAAATAAAACCTACCTTCCAATGACCAAAAAATAAATCAAACTAAATTGATTTTATACTTAGCCCTTTTGACCTACATCTATAAGCTTGGTCAAATTTGCTTTCAAATCACTCCAAACTCAAGTGAACTTCTCATGAATCATTTATATCTTCATTTATATTCATAAATATAAATAAAATATAAATCCAAATGGCAAAAACCAAATCCAAAATCAAACCAAAATCTAATTTATACCCTTTAAGACAATTTCTTGGACTTAGCCAAAATCCACCTAAACTAAGCCAAAACTAATGTATTTTCTCTTGAATCAATCATTCCTTCAATCACCTATCCAAATATAAATAAAACCTATAATTATCAAACTAAACTCAAGTCAATCCCAAGTAAGCCCTTTTAACTTGAAAACTTCATATGAGCCAAAATCCATTAGACTCCAAATTGATTGCACTTGAATTTATATTTCAATCCTAGGCTCATATATAAGTTTAATTAAACTTGAATTAAAACCAAACAATTATTGACCCATTTAGGTCCACTTGACAATGACCTTTTTAGCCAAATTTTAATCCAACCCAAATTGGATTGAGTCAAGCCATCCAAGCCTCATATCATGATCAATAATCAAGATGATGCCTTGAATTGCCAAACCAAGTCAACTTGTCCTTTGATCAAGTCAACCTTGACTAAATGAAACCTAAACTAGCCAAAACTAATTGAAACCATTGATTGACCAACCCATGATCATTGATTGAACATGACTTGACCTTGAGCCAAACAACAATTGGCCTAAAAGGCTAAAATTAAAATAATAATCTAACCTAAATCGATTGCAACTAATGGCTCAAGTTCATTCCAAATTTATTATTGAACTTGACCAAAGCTATAATTGAGCCTAATTTGACCTATTGGTCAACTTGACCTAACCTAGTCCAAATTAACCTAAAGGGTTAAATTAGCCAAAATCTAAATTAAATTCAGATTGATTCAAACCAAAGCCTACAATCATTTTCAATTGACCAATTGAACATGAACCAACACCTAACCCACCCAATTTAGTCAATTTGGTCGAATTTATCAACTTGAGCCATTTGACTCATTTGATTCCAAATGAACCAAAATCAAACTCAGGCCAAATTAATTGAAACCACTTGAACCTAAACTCTTCAAATCATCATTTGAACCTAACCCAAGCCTTGGTTTGACCTAATTTGACCAATTGGTCAACCCAACCCAACATGACCTAATATGAATCCATTTAACCAAATGAAGCAAAAACCCATGAAACCAACTCATGACTCATTAGAGGCTGACCAAACCTGACCCAAACCCATCTTGGGTCAATCTAAATTAGCTCAAACTCATTTGGAGCCAAGTCTAATGAAATCCCTCCATGGATCCTCTCTCACATTATATTCTTTCTTCATATGGAAAAGTCCACTCTTCATTTCACCTTGGCAGCCCTCACTCATCCAAATGAGGCATCACCTAAGCCACCTAACCTATGTTAGGTCAGCTATGGACCAAAGGGAGGTGAGTTATCTCACCTCCCATGCAAACTGAGCACCCAAGGGATCAAGGGAAGACAATCTAGCCAAATCAACCTTGGAGCCTTCTGTCATGGCTTCTCCCAATCCAGATGAGCCACGTGGACTTGATGGTGACCACTCCAACACTCTAGTAGTGGCTGGAAAATTAAAAAATGGAAAGCCATCTCATCCGTCCACTTTAGCAGATCGAGGGGTATACCCACTATTGACCTCACTTTTGGAGTGAGCTTTCAACTTCTTCGTTCTAGACATAAGGACTCCTCTAAACACTAAGAGTTTTTTTAGTCTTAAGACACTTTTAGTGATTAGATGAACACTTAACCTAACCTTAGAGACTTAGAAGAGTTAGCAATATGAATAGGTTATGCCTTAGGGGTATAAGGAGAACTTCTCTACCCTATAGCTTGAACCCAATCCTCGCATCGTTCTTTCAAACCAAACTTCAAATTCAAATCTCAAATCAATTCCAATTCAATTAATTTTTTTTCAAATCATAAATCAATTCCAAAATCCAAATCATGAATAAATTTCAAACCAAATAATTGAAACCCATGATCAATTCTAAATCTAAAATCTTTCCTAAGCCCTTCTGATTTTATCTTATGGACTTAGCTCAAATCAATTCTAAAACACTCCGAACTCAAAAGATTTTCTCATAACCCATTTATATTCATAAATATAAATAAAATATAAATTCAAATAACCAAAACTAAATTCAAAATTCAAATCAAAATGCAACTTATTTCCAACTTATACTCTTTCAAGACAAATCCTTGAACTTAACCAAACCATTCTCAAGTCAATCCAAATCCTTGGATTTTCTCTTCAAACAATCATTCCTTCAGTGACATACCTAAATATAAACATAAACTACAATCATCAAACCAAAATCTAACTAACCCAAATTAAACCCATGTTCATCCTTTGAGCTTGAAATTGTCAAATGAACCAAAACCCATTTTACTCCAAATCACCTGAAATTGGATTTATATTTCAATCATAAGTCCATATGTGAGTTCAACCAAACTTGAATCAAGCATTGATCAAGCCAATTGACTCACTTAGGCTCACTTGAGCCAAAGTGACCTAAAGGACCTTTTTGAGCCAAATTCTAACCCAGCCCAAATTGGATTGAATTAAGCCCATCTAAGCCTCATATTGTGAGCAACAATCATCCTAGGATGCTCAGTCACTCAAATTGGGTCAAACCAAGTCAAACTTAGCCTTTGACCAAGTCAACACTTAGCCCAAATGAAACTTAAACTAACCAAAATCTACCATATGCCAAATTTATTGAAACCATTAATCTAAACCAATTCATAATCAATGATTGAACATGACCAAGCCATTAATTGAGCCAAACCAAGCCTAATTGGCCACTTGACCTAAGTTGACCCAAATTGACCTAAAAAGTCAAAATGGGTCAAATCTTGATATAAGCCAAATTGATTGGAAGCAATGGGTCAAATTCATTCTAAATTGATCATTGAACTTAACTAAAGCTTCAATTGGCCAACTAGACTCAACTTAGCCCAATTGACCATGAACTCAACTTGACCTAAAAGGTCAAATCAACTTGAAATCAAACCAACCAAAATTGAATGAAACCAAAGCTTCATACATTTCAAATGATGACCAAACCAAAATGAACTAACTGATAAAATAGGTCAAATTGGTCAACTTGACCCATTTGACCTAAATGAACCTAAATGAACCAAAAGCAAATATAAAGCAAATTGAACCAAACCAATGATACCCATAGGCTCCAAATGATTATTTGAACTTGACTTAATCCATGGTTTGACCCAATTTGACCAATTGGTCAACCTAACCCAATTTGACCCAATTTAACCTAAATAGGTCAAGTTGAACCAATTCAAACCAAATGAACTCCAAATCACTTGAAATTTGTCCCAACCCACTTTTGAATCATTTCAAATATGGCCAAATCAAAATCAAGGCCAAATGACCACTTTACCTAAAGGTCAAAGGGTATCCTATGACCAAATTCACTTAGAATTTGGTCATATTCTTTTTCAAGGCCACTTGACATCCTCCTAGTGGTCCACTTGGACACCAAGAAGGGTGGTGAACATGATCCAATCACCTTGGGTTGGCCATGGCCCAACTTAAGGCCAAATTGACCCCTCCAATGGGAATTGAGCACTTAAAATCACCAATGCACTCACCTAGCACACGGGCACTCACTCTCCTTCCCTTCACTACCTATGAATCACATGGAGTGTCTAAGAGCCCAACCCGACCAACCAATCTCCTCCATTGATCAAAAATGACATTTCTAGTATTCACCATCCAATCCAAGGATGGGGGGAGATATACTCCCCCTCATTCCCACTCAAACTAGAGAGACACTGAATTCGATTGAGCTTTAGGAATCGAAACCAAGCTTCTAAGCCTTGGTAAGCATTCCCAGCTTCTCCCATTTTCTCCTTCTCATTTATCTGCGAGGGGGGCAATCCAAATCAATTCCAACTCATCCAATTCTCCACCAAACCCAAATTAAACTTGCAAGCACCATCAAGGCACCTCGTCGAGCCCAATCAAGTTGTTTCCCAAGTCACCAAGCCACGAGAAGGAGGACTTCAATCAAAGCTGATTTCCATTGAAGGGGAGCTTGGTCAACTGAGCCATCCAATTCAATAGGGCTTCATCTCTACTAGACGAAGCTACCTCCTCCGTTGGAAGCGACGGTGATAGCCTTTGATGAGGTATTGGTTAAAACCGATCTAAGGATAAACATTGCTTGGTCTTTTGTGAATGGAATTGTAATCCCATTAGATCTTGGCCATTGGATTCATTGATTGTGTCTCCCCGAAGGTGTGGGGTGAGTTTGAACTCCATCCGAGCTTGGATGAGCTCGGATCGAGCGATGATCGATGGATGGCATCCATCTCTCCCCGCTTGGGAGGAGATAGATTACACACCTTTTGTTCTGCATGATTGGAATAGATTATTATGATTAAATCATGATAGATCTCCCTCTGATTTAAGTCTAAACTACAGGATTAATCATGAGCGTCTGATCTTAGATCAAACAGTCCATGGAGAAAGTGCATCCATGTGACGACTTATATGGATGTGACAACTAACCTATCCCATCATTGCCCGTGAAAAGCGCGTTAGCCATGTGGCCTGATGGGATTAGGGGTTTAATTAACTCTAATTAATCTATTTTTAATCATGAAACTTTTAAAATTCATAACTAATTATAGAAAAATCCAACAAATACAAACTCAACTTCATTTTAAAGATAATTTAAAGGAGATTAATAAAAAATTAAAATTAATTAATTTTCAATAGCGATTTTAACTCAATTTAAATTTTATTGGAAATTTAATTAGGCAAATTACTCCTTAATTACTTTAGTGATTAATTCCATACTTCTTAAGATTGATTAGTGGGATGACCTCTACCTCCCATGAATTTCTTAGAATTTATTGTTAGATTAATTAGGAGAATTTCTTATTTCATCCCTAATCACTTTCTTAATTAATTAAATAATTATTAAACAGTGATAAATTCACTAATTAAGCTCGCTAATCATCATTAAATAATAAATTGACTTAAGGAATGTGATTAGGATTTCTTTTCCAATCATTTCCCCTAAGTCTATTTCACTTGGCTAAAGACTTAATTAGGTTATAAATTAATTAATTATTTAATCACTTTATAAAATGGCTTAATTAACTAAATTCAAAACCAAATTATTCCATAACTTAATCACTTAATCTTGGGCAGATTCTTAGTGTTCAATAACCTAAGAAACTTCAAAGGAAATTATAATCACAAATGTAATGGTTATGAAAGTACTTAATTAATCCCTTTAGCTTAATTAATCAATAATTATAGGCCAATTGCATTAGGCCCCTTTATTTCTTAGGTGCATTGCTTTGATTTAAATTCCATGTGGTTTGCATATCATATGTTGGCTCATTATTAGTTTAATTATGTTAAAGTGGTGTAGATAAGGGGTATTTAATGGACTTAATTCACACCTTAACCTAAACAAAATATAAAATCAACCTAATTATTCTAAAAATTAAACTAAACTAATTCACACATGGGGGAAATGGGATTGGACCAACAAACTCTTTTCACATTTCCTAAGTCAAACCAAATTCAAAATTAAAAGTCTCTTTAAAGAATTTTGATTCATTTGAAATAATCTTAGTTTATAGGACTGTCCTTAGGAATTAATTAGGGTGAATGAAGTCATATGCTTACATTCCATTATTTCTTTCCAAGCATGCTAAATGTTGTTTGCCATATGAAATCATGCATTCATATCTTTAAAAAATCAATTAAATAAAATGTTTCCTTTATGTCAAATTACATGTTTTGGCTAAAGTAAGAATATATGAGCTATTATCACTATTAAAAAAATTATTTTCAAAATATATAAATCAAAGATTATGAATGAAGTGATGCTACTTATAAATACTTATAATCTTGCATATAATTATAGCATAAGTTGTGTTTTATATTATCTTCTTCTCTTCTCTTAACATAGATTTGAATAGGATTTGCAAAGTGTATAGTTCATTTGAAAAGAACACAACACTTAAATCTATTCCTATACACTTCTATGTTATGACTTAAGAAAAATCCTTACATTTACACATATAAATTATACAACTAAATCAAACACAAAAATCTTTTGCATGATTCTTTATCCATTTAATCTTTTATGTACATTTACATGTATTTAAGAAAAGAAGTATATTATTCTGGTCATTTCAGGACTGCGAGGCTTTAAGTAGCCCTAAGTAGGTCTTATACCTTACGTCCTTGGTGTAGAAAATAATGGCACCATACTCACTGATGTCGTTTATACATGTGATTGTGCAACATGTTAATGGATAAAGAATCCCTCTTTTCTACATAATAAAGACATGCATTCATAGAATATCCAAATTTTTAAATCATATCTCTTAGCATTCATCAACAAGGTGTGCTAAAACTTTGCATTGCATGTATACGTATGCTTAGGATTATTCATATGCATGGTATACATGGTGAAAAGAAATAAAAGGTTGTGTGTTATGTGATAGTAATTCACCTTAATTAATCTTAAGATGCCTTTCTTATTGAATAGGGCTATTTAGAGTAAATCTAAACTTAGGGTTAATTAAAATACATAATAAGATATTCAATAAAGAAAAATCATTAATGAATCTACCTTAGAAATTACTTAAGGTATTGATGAAAGAGAAGTTCTCTTCTCTTTTCTTCTCTTTACAACATTTAGTAACTAAGTATAAGTTCATTCAAACCAAATCAAATCATAAACTAAAATTGACAAATCAACTAAATCACTTAAAATGAAACCACCCTCTAAGTTGAATCATTCACACTTAGAAAACTTCAACCTTAAAGCCTAGCTAAGACATGCCACACAAGCCTTAAATGACACACACATTAGGCTAAGTCACCATTTCTAATTTTATGTTAGGGTGGTACATGGTTTGATGCCTGATTTTATTTTGTGATGTAATAATTTTAGACTGGATGTTTGGGTGCATGTGCGTAGACTGGATGATAGGACAATCTTAGTCTAATCATGTCTTCTGCAGGAGATTGTGCTTAAGGGGTGCTATAATAAAAAATATAAATGCTTTTGTTGTACAGGTTGCTTATACACCTAAGCATGATCCAAACTAGGACAGGTGTACTTGGCTACCCATGTGTGGGGTGCTAAGTCTAAAATTATTCATATAATTATTTGGGTTGTGTGGTATGTTTAGTTAATCTCTATTTTGCAGGTTTAGTTAGATTTATCTTTCCCATTTTAAATTTTGCAATTAAGATTTGAGATGAATGTTATGGGGGAATTAAGGTGAACATTGGTCATAAGACCATGTATTATGTACCATGTAAACCCTTGGAGCAAACCACATCCCAAGTCAAATGAAAAAATGAAAAAATGAAGAATGAAGACCCCATAATATGAATTCCTTCTAAATTATAATTATTCATTTATAATCCATAAGGGTAGAGCTAACCATATTCCTTTTTTTTTTCGGTTGTGGTATGCATTTACCATATCGACCTATTAATCTTTTACACTAGCTTTACAAAATTATTTGATGTTTGTTTAGCTTGTGCATTAGAAATGGCATGATTTTTCTAATTTCTTAATTACTTGATGATTATTGAATGGCCTGGATGCGATTAGACTCTAAGAAAAAAAATTTTTCTATTCAATTAATCAACTAAAAATTAAATTAAACTAACTCATAACCTCACCTAAAGCCTAGGGCATAAATCACGATAATAAAAGATTTAGTAATCCCTTAGCTAGATGTTGTATGTCTCATACCATGCATAAAAATATATTGCTTCACTCTTGCTAATGGAGGGCTTCCACTTTTGCTAGAGAAAATGGCTTGACTTTTGAGAGCCATGGTTGAAACACATCTCATTCATTCTGATTTTGGCCTATAACTAATTTCTCATGTATTAAGCATATAAAATCCCATAGCCCGTGTCAAATAAAAATGTCCAAAGATAAAAATAAAACTTAACAAAATTTACATTAGATTAAGTCATTTATTCATGCCCTTTATGATCTAGTCTCTTAGAGAGTGTGTTTAAGGACTTAGTCTTCTTTCTAAATAAATAATAGCTTAATTATCTTGCAAAGCATAAGACTTTCCTACGTATATTTAAAATCATAGGAGGAGTTAGTTTGAGGCCACCCCGTGATTGTAAGTTCGACAGTCGGGTGGTTTATTCTCTTTTGTGGAGATAAACCATACACCCATTTTTGCCTTAGATTTAGGTCGTGCTTTGGCCCTTGCCAAAGCTCCCTAGATTTAGGATCTTAGGTTGTTATTTCTCTTTGCAGGCTACAAGCATAAATCCTCACCTCTTAGACATTTCTACGATCTTGTGATGTGGAATTATAAGCCCTAGATTTGTAATAAAAATTCAACTCAAATATATAATCCTATTTAAATTTCAAAAATATAAAGCCCAACCATATGATAGTTTGGGATGTTCACTAGGTTTCCTAGTATTGTAAGCATCCCCTACTTATCACCCTTTGGTTTCGATAATAACTCTCTTCTTGATCATTCCCATTAGATTTTCCAAACATAACCAATTTGTTGATAGTAATATCTTTAAAATCTTTGGAGACAATGATCATTTACCTTAATCAAAAGTATTCTTAAGGAATCTCATTCCATAAGAAGTAATTAATTATAGAGCCTTACCTCCATAGGGAACTTAACAAACCCAGTTTAAAATAAACCCTACTTTACTTTTCCATGTAAAGTAGGGGAAAGATCTCTAGTACATTCGAACACCCATTGTCCTTATGGGGTCCTTAGTGCTTAGGTCCTAGGATGGTGACTTATCTCTCTCAAGATAGTACATCATTCCTTAATATCAGATCACCCTAATGAGTACATTCAGGATCTGGTGTCCCAACAATGCAACAATTTTATTTTTCAAATTCCAAAGTTTGAAAAATAAACACCACACCTACTCAATTCACATGGGAAATGCATTAATTTGAATCGTGAGAGCTTCCAAGGGTGAATTCAAGCATCCTTGCAATCCCTAGAATAATCCCAAGCTTCCCTCCTTTGGCATTTTCTCTTCCCATGTGAAACTAAAATATGGGAGACAATCCCGATCCAAGCTTGCTCATTTCTCAACCAAAACCAAATTCCTCTTACACACACCTTCCATGTTCATCGTCGAAGCTACCCAAGTTGTTTTCCAAGCTCTAAAGCCACCAGAGGAGGGACTTTGATTACCACTGAGCTCCAAAGTGATGAAAGCTGATCCACCAAGAAAATCAAGAGGAATTGGCTTACATGCTGCTCAACAAAGCCTCATCTCTACTAGGAGAAGCTACCTCTGTCGATCCCACCATCGGTCCTGAGCTCCAGTGAGGTAATTTCTCAAAATCATAAAAATAAGAAATTTTGGTTGGTCTTTTGTGAAGGAAATTTACATGTGAGCTCAACATAGCCGTTAGATCCTTGTGGATCTCTCGCACGAAGGTGTGGGTTGATTTTGGAGTGAATTTAAGTTCGGGTGAGCTTGGATCGAGCGATCCATGGAGGATGGGCTCCATCGTTCATCGCTCACGGGAAGGAGGATCATGGGTTGTCCATTCCACGTGATTGGAACGGACAGCTCTGATCATATCATGTTAGATCCATCTATTTTCTCTCTTTATGCCATGGGAATGATTTGCACCGTCCGATTTGAGATCGGATGGTAGAGATCATACTGTGTCCACCACCAGCTAACTCAACAGATGTGATAACTTTAATAGCCAATCCCATGATGCCATGTAGAAAGTTTGCTGTGTCAGGGCGCCATGTGGCACTGACGGGATTAGGCTTAATCAAGGCCAATTAATGTATTTTTAAGGCTGAAACTTCTATAATTCATAAGTAATTGTAGAAAAATATCCAAAAAATATATTTAATTTCTCATTTTAAAGGTATTTCAGAGGGGAATCCATTAAAATTATCCTTAATTAATTTTGAACAGTAATTTTGGCTTAGTTAGAGTTTAATTAAAAATTTAATTAGCCTAATTACTCTTGAATTAATTAACCAATCGATTTCAAATTTTTTGAGAATGTTTAGGGGAATGACCTCTGCCTCTCCTATTTTTCTTGAATTTATTGGTTGATTAATTGGGAGAATTGATTGTTTAAGCCCTAATTACCTTCTTAACTTAATTAAGTGATAATTAAGCATGTGAATAGTAATTAATCAACAAATTGGACCCCTTAATCAATGTTGAATAGTGGGAAAATTTAGGGAATTGGATTGGGGCCTCCCTCCTAATCTTTCCCCTAAGTTTTCTTCTCTTTTTCAACCAAAATATTAATTAAAGATTAATTAACTAATTAATGGCTTAATTAGTTAAATTAAAACTTAAATCATGCCAAATCATGTTTGATTAAGTGAGGGGCTTATGGAATTAGGTTGGGACCTCTTTCCTAACCTTTTTCCCTTAAGCCCATTTCATTTCAAAAGGATAATCAATTAATTTGGTAATTAAGTAAAGAGAAATAGATTAATGGATTAATAACTTGATTAACCTAATTAAAAGGGAAATTAATCTGATTTCTCTTAATTGATCCATGGGTAGACCTTTAGGTATTTAATAGCCTAAAGAGGTTTAATGAAATTATGGTTAGCTCACATGTGTGACAAAATCATAAAAGTAATTAAGTGAGTTCCTTAAGCTTAATTAGTTAATGATTGTGAGCTAATTGCATTATTCATAGAGCATTGCTATTTACTTTTCAATTCATTTGTATATTACATTGGCTCATAATCATTTAATTAATTATCTTAAAGTAACATAGGTAAGGGTTAATTAATTAATTTAATTCACACATTAACCTAATTAATTCATAAAATCAACCTAATTACTTTCATTAAATCAAATCAACTCACACATGGAGAATGGAATTAGGATTAGCAAACCTTTCTCACACTTCCTAATCAAATTAAACATGAGATTAAAAATGACCTTAAGAAATTTTGGTTTATTTGAAATGAGCTTATTTAATGTGATTGTACTTAAGAGTTAATTGGATTGAATGAAATCATGTGCTTTTGTCCCTTTATTTCTGTCCATTCATATTAAATGTTGTATGTTACTTGATTCATGCATTCATCTCCTGGAAAATCAAATAAATTAAATTATTTCCTTTATGTCAAACTTGCATATGTTGATTTAAATTAATATATGTGTGGCTATTCTCATTATTAAATCCAAATCTATTTTCTAAAAGTTATAAATGAATGATTACATATATTATGAAAGCTAGTTATAAATACATAGGAGATGCATGTGATTATAGCTTAAGTGTATGAAGTGAAGTTTCTTTTCTTTCATTAATGTATTGATTTATATAAGTAAGAATGTTAATGGGTATATAGCTTAGAAATTTCAGGAATATGAGGCTTTAGTTAGCCTCAAGGAGGTCATTTGATTATCTCACTTCCCTAGTTTAACAACGACACTATTGGTGAAAAAAATTTCTATAAGGGAGTCACCTTTTAAATCCATGGGGAGAAAAGAAAGAAGAGCCCTTACAAAAATTTGTCTTAATAATATGCCACGCAGATCAGCAGATGTACTTATTCAAGTGATCGGATACATCATCAAGGTATATTGTACAATCTTGAGAGATAGAAATCACTACCCTTTAATGGAACCAATCACCTTAATAAAGACTTCTAAGGACGATGGGTCTGCATATGTACTAGAGATTCTTCCCCTACTTTACTTAAAAAAGTAAAGCAAGGTTTATTTTAAATAGGGTTCATTAAGTTCCCTACAGGGATAAGTCCCCATAGTTACTTACATCCTAAAGGACGGGATCCCTTAGGAAAACTCTCGATTAAGGTAAATGATTGTTGTCTTTGAAGATTTCAATAAGAAGGGCTATCAATCGATTAGTTTATGTTTGAAGATCAAATGGGATTTATCAAAAGAGAGAGTTATTATTGAAGCCAAATTGAGGAATAGGTAGGAGATGCCCACGATGCTAGGAAACCTAGCGAGCATCTCAAACAATCCTAAAATTGGGCTTTACATTTTAGAAAGTGATTTAATTTATTTGAGTTGCATTTTTCATTAGAAATTTAAGACTTAAGATTCCTTAACACAAGATTAAGGAAATTCCTAAGAGGAGAGAAATTATGCTTAAGGCCCACAAAGGGGAGAAGCAACCTAAATCTAGCAGGAAGCCAAGGTCGGAAGCACAATCTAAATCTAAGACAAAAATGAGTAATTGGTTTACCTTCATAAGAAAAGACAAACCACCCAATAACTTGGACTTACAACCGCTGCTTAGGGTGTGCCAAACTAACTCATCCTAAGAGACTAGATTATGTAAAGACATGCTTCAAATGACCTAAATCTAATGCAATACCAGCTTATTTTTATTTTTGGACAATCATTCGACTCACTTTGCTAATATGATTTTTTTTATGACTAATGCATGAGAAATTAGATTATTGGCCAAAATCAAGCTTAGAAGGTGAGTTTCCACCACCTACTCTCAAAGCGTCAAGGGTTCTCTAGTGAAGGTGAAAGCCCTCCAATCAAGACTGAAATAAGATGCATTTGTGCATGATATTATAAAGAAATGCTCATCTAGCTAAGGGGTTGCTAATTCTTTTATCTTGATTTTAATCCTAAGCTTTAGGTGAGATTATGAGTTATTTAATTTTAATTTGAATTATTAAGTTGGATAAAAGATTTATTTTTCCCTAAAGAGCCTAATCCACATCCATGCTATACATAAAGCAAGGAAGAAACTAGGAAAAGCATGCCACTTAATGCAAAAGCTAAACAAATCATCAAATAATTTATAAAGCTAATAACAAAAAGAATAAATGGCCATTTGTGGTCAGGCACCATCGTACAAATCCAAAAAATATTAAATATGAGTAGCCGAGCTCTACCCTTTTACAACCTAGATTACAAATGAATTAAATTATAATTTAAGCGAAGGAATTTATTGTTATGGGGGTCTTCAAGCTTTATTCTTCTTTCTTCTTTCTTTCTTGTTCTTCTTTCTTCCTCTTCTTTGGTTCCTCCTTTGGATGATTGGAAGGTGGATGCTCCAAGGCTTCACATGGTGCATAAGATGAGATCTTATAACTAATGCTTATCCTAATCCCCATAACAAATCATTCTAAAATTCTAATTATATAAATTTTTACATGAAAAGGAAAAGTAGAAATCTTACTGACACCTGTAAAATAAAGGTTAGCTAAATCACACCACACAAAACTCAAGCATGTATATTGGTCTTATCACCCCACACATGGGTGAATAAGTCTACCTGGACTATGGATTATGCTTAGGGATATAAAGCACCTACAAGAAAGAAGTATTTATATTTTTATTTATGATTGCGCTCCTTAAGGACAATCTCTTGCAAAAAAGAATAATTAGACTAAGCACGTCCTACCATTCATTCTACGAGCATAAACCATAACAACCAGTCTAAAACATATATCACAAAATAAAATATAACATAGAAAATGCATCAACCTAACCTAAGGCTAGAAGTGGTGACTTAGGCTAATGTGTGAGCTATGAAGGTTTGTGTGGTATGCTTAGCTTAGGACTTTTGATTTAAATTTTCTAAGTGTGAAAAATAAGTTCAACTTAGAGGAGGATTTTATTTAAGTTGTTTAAGTATTTTGGGTTGGTTTTATTTTATGTTTTAATTTGGTTTAAGTGAAACCTACAATTAATTCCTTCCCTAACCTTAAGTAATTTTCTAAAGTAGGTTCATGTTTTAGTTTCATTTAGGTCAATGTTCTAATTACATCTTTTAATCAATCCTAAGTTTAGATAAACTCTAAACAAACTTATTCAAAAAATAAAGGCATTTTAAGATTAAATAAAATGAATCAAAATTCACATAACACACATTACTTCATTTCTTTTCCAATCATATATAACATGCATATGGATGGACCCTAAGCATATTTATACAAGCAAATGAGAGTAGTTAACACACTTTATGATGCATGCTAAGTAATTTTCTTAAGAAAATTTAGAGGTTGAGTATGAATGATTTTTCTTAAGTAGAAAAGGTTTCCCTTATCCAAAATTTCACATACATACATGAAAGTAAGCAAGACATAAGTGAGTACAACGCTATTGTTAACCAGAGGTGTAAGGTACAAGACCTACTTAGGGCTACCTAAAGCCTCACAACATCGAGGTTATCCAGACTAATATACCACTTTCCTTAAGTACAAACATGTATATAAAAGAAATGAAATAGAAAAGGAAGACACAAAAAGTTATTTAATGAATTCATTTTTGTTAATGCAATTTATGTATATAATTGTAGGTAACCCTTCTTAGGTGAGAGCATAGGGATGAATAGGGTATGTAATTGAGTAAGTGTTGGGTTCCTTTCAAATGAACCCTACATCTTACTAACTCCTATTCAAAACTATGCTAACATAAGAACGAAAGGAAACCTATGCTAAACATGATTTTATAATTCATCACATACAAACTTATAATCTAATGCAAATTTTGACAAGTTTTATTTAAGTTTTTGACTTTTATTTTAACACAAGCTATAGGATTTTGTATGGCTAAATGTATGAGAAATTGATTATGGGCTAAATCAGAAGAGAAAGATGTGTCTTTCCATTAAAGGCACTTACAAGTTAAGCCTTGGGTCAGCAGGATGGCCTCTCTTAGAAAGAATGGAAGAATATGACATGTATGATATTATACATTCAATCATCTAGCTAAGGGGTTGCTAAATATTTTATAATCTTGATTTAATTCCTAGGCTTTTATGTGAGGTTATGAATTATTTTAAAATTTTAGTTTTGAGTTGTTAATGGGATAGAAAATTTATTTTTCATTCTATGAGCCTAACCTTATCCATGCCACATAGTAATCACTAATCATAAAGAAACTATGAAAATGCATGTTATTTCTAATGCACAAGTTAAGCAAAATATCAAATAATTTTATAAAGCTATTGTAAAAGAATAAAAGTATGTGGTCAAGACCGACAACCCTAAAAGAAGTGTGGTTCAGCTCTACCCTTATACATCTCGATATAATGAAAGAATAATTACAATTATAAAATGATAAGTGTTATGGGGGTCTTCCTTCTTCATCATCCATTTTTCACTCTTCATCTTTCATTTCTTCATTTTTGACTTGCTCCATTTCTTTCTTTCTTTCTTTTGGCTTGATTGGGATGTCAAACTATGAGAGTATCATGGATCAATGAGCCAAACATCCGAAAAGCATTGGTCATGTCATGAGGTACTTCAGTGGATTGGTTCGAGAGATCAAGTTCACCTTATGAGAAAGCATGCAGTGTCGTAGCTTCTAAAATGCAAAGATTAAAGCTAAGCAATGTTTCTCAATAGGTGGATAGCTTCCTTCAGCATGGATCAGATGACAGTTGAGGTAGTAGAGAGCACTTTTCTTCCCCCTCATCATTGGCTTGGGCCAATAGAGCGCCGAGAGAGTCATCTAATGCAGCATTGTAAAGGATCAGTGGCCTACCTGGGATAGGGGTTACTAGAACTGGCGGCTTCACCAAGTACTCTTTGATGTCTTCAATCACGGCACTTGTCACCCACTTGAACTTGGTATCCTTCTTGACAAGTGCTAAGAATGGCTTGCATCTCCCTGATAGGTTTGAGATAAAGCATCTTAGATACGCCAGCCATCCTTGAAAGAATCTGAGTTGAGTTAAACTCTTAGGAGGTGGAATTTCTAAGATAGCTTTAATCTTTTCAAGACCTATTTCTATTCCATGATGTCAAACAACAAACCCAAAGAATTTCTCTGAAGCAACTCAGAATGCACACTTCACGGGATTCATTTTGAGGTTATATTATCTTAACCGCTTCAAAAAACTACTCAAGTCAAAGAGGTGGTCTTCTTTTCTACGACAACTAGATCATCAATGTAGTACTCAACCCGATGGATGAGTTCGTTGAAGATCGAGTCATGGCTGGTATGTAGCACCAATATTTTAAGGCCGAAAAGGCATGACCCTAATGAAGATTACGATCGGGTTTAAAAGTAGTGTTTTATCTTCTAAGACATCTTGATTTGGTTATAGTGAGATGACCCATCCATGAAAGAGAAGACTGCATGAGATGAGGCAATATCCACCATTAACTCTAGTATAGGAAGAGGAAACTCATCCTTAGGACATGCATGATTTACATCCCTAAAATCGATGCATATGCAAATTTATCCATTCTTCTTCTTAACTGGGATGACACTAACTAACCAAGTAGGATGTTTTTCTTCCCTAATGAAACCAGCATCGATCAATTTCATGACTTCAGAAATGACCTGTTGTTCAATTTTTAATCGCATGCGTCTAGGAGCTAGCTTAATAGGGGTAACATTATGGTTTATTGCTAGCTTGTGGACTGCTATGTCAGGACATAATCTAGGTATTTCTTCATAAATTTATGTGAAGTAGTCTTTAAACTCAGTTAATAGCCTAACTAAGTCATTAGTTTCTTCTTCATTCAGCAATGAATTGATGTATGTCGGGCGAGGATTTTTTTCTATCCCGAGGTTGATTTCTTTAAGCTTGTCTATTATTGAATGAATTTCTTCTTCAAATTTTGGTGGTGCATCTTTGACTTGGGAGATCATCTGGATCATCTAAAGTTTCTAAGCATACATTCTTATAAGAGTTAGGGATGTGTGAGAAGAACCTATCAGACTCCAAATAGTTGATAACAACTAGGAAATAATCTTCGTCATCGATTAGACCCACTATGCCAAATCCTAGTCCTACTCTTGATTGTGCTTCCCTGTCTGTATTGTTCCATAGCTTTTCCAATTATTATGACCTGCGCTTGGACCATGTGTAAGGAACTAAACCTTTATGTATAAGATTTTGAACATAAGGCGAGTAAAAGTCAAAAGACAATTCAATTAATTCTTTAAAAGTATCTTCCTCAAGTCCTACATCAAACTCTAGAGTTGAGGATGATGAACCCAAAAAGAACCTCTTCTGATTCATGTAACTGGAAGACTTAGGGACTTCCTTAACTACTAAACCTTTAACATTTTGTGTTGTAAGTGAGGTAAGGGCTAAGGTTCCCAACTGCTGCCTAATAGTTTCACATAAACTAGATTCGAACACTTTGCTTTGCTTGGAGGCATGGTCTTCGTCTCTGGCAGGATCAAAAGTCACCTCCAATGGAACCCACTGAGAAGGGTTGGATGGTATACTAACCACATTGGACTCATCCTCTGAGCTGGATTCTAAGTTTATGTGAATAGTAGAGGTACTCCTATGAACTGAAAAATGACCTCTATTAACTGAAGGCCAACTAAGGGGTCTCCCACCTCTAGAACGACCTATGTTTCTACCTCTACCTTTGCCAGGTGGAGGCTAAGCCATCCTACCCACATATCCATATGATGGAATGTGATATGCTGATCTACTTCTTTTTCAATTCCCCTTTCTAGCTCACTTGGAATTATTTTTCTTATCATTTTCTTTTATGTTTTCTTTTGCTTCATTTTCTTTTGCTTTTGTATTTACATTTAAATTTTTCCCAAGTTTACAAGAAATGGTGTTTTGAGGAAGATAGTAGGTGGCATTCTCATAAATCTTAACCTCTCTAACTGAAAATGGCTTTTCATCCCCGTTGACATGGTACTCAATTCCATCTTTTCTGAACTTAATGCACTGATGAAGGGAGGATGGAACGATCTTGTTCTGATGTATCCAAGGCCTACCAAGCAAAGCAGTGAATGAAGTATTCAAATCAATGATGTAGAACTTAACTTCAGTCTTCCAATCACCGATCTTCGATGGCAATACTATAGAACCTAAAGCCCGTTCACCTTGATCATTGAATTCTCTCAACATCATCCTATCTCCTTAGAGTGTAGAGATGTCAATCTTCAAATAGGCAAGAGTCTTTAGACTCATAATGTTCACCGATGCACCTGAATCCATGAGAACCCTAGTGAGTCTAAACCTGTCCATGTTGACTATGATGTATAGGGGACGGTTGTGCTCCAAGTCCCCTAGAAGAAGTTCTTCATCTATGAAGGTGATCCCTTGGGCTTCTTTTGCATAATGTGCTTCCTCACCTATAGTGATCTACTGAGCTAAGCATATTTTAGGATCAAGGAGGGCCTTGATTAGTGATTCCCTCATATCTTTGGATAAGACAAGGGCATCACATATACTTAGCTAGATGGAAACTTTCTTAGATGAGAAAGGACATTGTAGTCCACCTTCGGCTGGTCTTCCACAAGCATATCTAAGGGTGGAGCATCCTATGGAAGGGCTTCTTGATCTTCATACCAATGACTTGTTTCCCTCTATCTTGAGGTGCTGCCCTAAGAGGTAGAACCTTACCACTATGGAGGTTGACTTTGGTAATCTCTTTAGGCATGGTGGTAGAAAGTTCTACCTGCACTGCTCACCTATAGCTTCTCTTATGGGACTCTCAGAATCGAATGATTCTAAGTCTATCTCAAGAGGTGAACCCAGTAGTATTTAGAGTTGAAAGTCCAACTCAATCATAAAGAGGAAGATAATTATTATAGTTAGACTTGAAGAGTTATCGTTAGGAATAAAAGAAGACAACTCATCAGAAGAGACATAGATGTAATTTAAACTAGCTTTATTCTTCAATTTCTTGAAATTAATTGGAGGTATAAAGTAGAAGTCAAGTAAAGTGAGTGGAGTAAGGATTTGATGCCCTTATCACGATACAAGAGTTATACTAGTAAAAAATAGAAGAGCTAGTGAAATGGAAGAAGTCGCCGGTGGAAGCTACAACCAAGGTTGAAGGTGGACATGGTGGGTTGAGTTAAAGGGCTATCCCAGACTGACACATGCTATTGCTACTGCTCCTGTTGAGCTCACACTTTCTTAGAGTTGGCACTGGCAACTTGTAAACCTTCCTTGGTGTTGGAGGTTTGAGCTAACTCGGGCACCTGTATGGAAAGCTTCTTGATCTTCAAAATTATTTTATTAGAGATTTTAGACAAATAGATGTCCCAACCTTCTTTGGTATTGGTAGGATCACTTGTATCTCCAAGAATTACCCTAATGGAATTAGAAGGTTGTTCCACAAGATATTCCTTTGGAATAACTACATCAGCGGTCTTGAAACTATGTTCAAGCCAGTCCTTAAATGTGAAGCAATCCTCTAAAATATGGCCATGCATACGGTGGTAAGGGCAAAAATTTGGATCATGACTTTTTCTTACTTCCTCTGGTCTCCTAGGCTCGGGTTGTTGAAAATCAGGTATCTTTAAAATATTCTTAAAGATTTTTCTAGTTACCTCCCTCTTAAAAGAATAAGGTTTGTTTAACTTATCTAAAAGAGTAGGTGGACCATAGCCAACAGATATGCATGCCAGCCGCTAGTGGTATGGTTGAGGTATGGTCAGGCCGGGCCGTGGAGGCTATGGTGGAGGCCGGTAGGGCTACCTTAGTGGTGGTAAAGGAGGTGAAGGCTGCTAAGGTCATGATCTCTCAGACTGATCTCTAGCTGGTTGCTTCCCCTTATCAACCGCTGGTACTGCTCCAAGTTTCTTCTCATAGACCTTTTGGGATTTTTTCTTAAGAAACTGATCTTGATTGTAGACTAGCCACCTTGTTGATTAGCTTCTCAAATATCTCGATAGTGAAGCCCTTAAGAATGAAGGAGAATGAAGGTGATTGGGCGATGTATATTCTTCAAAAGAATCTTAATGACATCCTATTCAGATAGCTGCAGTTCACACTTTATACTCAGGCTATGCCATCAGAGAATATAATCAATAAGTGACTCACCGGGGTGCTGTTGTGCTACAACGAGATCACCTACAGTAACCCTTTACTGAGCTACAATAAATCTCTTAATGAAGAGTTGATCTAACTCAGCAAATATCTTTACTGAACCATTAGGAAGTTCAACATACCAATCAAAAGTAATACACTTTGGGCTACTAACAAAGAGTCTAAAGAGTAAAGCATCTCTGCCACTTGCGTTGCAATAACTAGCCCTGAAGTGCACTATGTGTTGCCTCGGATTCCCACTGCCATCAAAGCTTTTGAAGGAAGGAGGCACAAAACCCTTGGAATACTAGATAGCATTGAATTCCTCTGGGTAGGATCTACCCTTTGAAACCAATGATCCACCCCAGGCTTGAGCCAAAGCTTTCTTCACCTGTTGCTCAATCATGGATTTTATATCTTTTTCTTGTATGGAGGTACTTTGCACTACCTTCCTATACATGCTAGTACTACCTTGCTCAATAGAGGTAAAGTCTTAACTGGGTCTAAGACATACTACTCCAAAGCCATCGACTAATAGGATGAACTAGAGGCTTATTTTTGAAGCACTACATACGCTAATAAGTCCAGAATCGACGTGCCATCCTATCAATCGCCGCCCTTCGCCTCTTAATCAAGTCGAGGTGTTGGGTTGATTCTGTGGTATCCTCTTGATCAACATCATTACCTTCCATGGCTTGTTGTTCCTTAAGAAGAGATCCTTTGGTATCAACCATGCATACTCTAATTGAATCCCCCATCAAGTCATCTTCATTGGGATCAAGATTCTCTTCGGACCAAGCATACCCTAATATCTACTTCTTCTCCATAAAATAGTGTGCAACTATTTCATCAAAGGAATTATCTAACTTAGTAGGTACAAATAGTTTAAGCTGACCAGTGTGATCAATATTATGCTCTAAGAGGCACTGGACCTCGCTTGTCACTGGAGAGTCAATCCTGTGCGGACTGTACTCATTAGATGAATGATACTCCAGATTGATGCTGGTTGTAAGAGGGGTAACAATCCTAGGATGTTCCCCTACTATTATTGCAATTAAACTATCATCTAGAATATCTGTAATGACTATCACCATCTCCACATCCGGCTGTATGGGTGGAGTTGGTGAAGGAATTACCATGATGCTCGTGGTCCACTTCTTCCGCACCACCACTAGAAGGTCGGCAGAGCTCACCACAATGGGTGTAGAGGAGTAGGATCCCTTGGTCATAGATCACCAATAGATACATTTTTCCAATGCGCTTTCATGGCCTTAGATGGAATGGAGATGATGCGACCAGACCGGGCGATGGTGGACTAGGGGTAGAAAGGAGGTGGAGACACCAATGACTCATGTGAACCGCCTCCCATGATGGTTGGTCCCGAGGAGAATACTATCGATAGTCGTAGCACTGCCGGAAAATTAACCAAAGCGTAAGCTCGACCCACTGAACCTCCATCACTCTCTGTTAATAATGTGTGATGTATGGGCCTTACAGGCCCTCTCCTGACAGATCTGCCTCCCTAGACTACGGGGGATAACAGATTGAAGGTAAAATAATCTCCCGACTGAGCCTGTATGCTCCTACCCGGCATAGAAGATCGAATGTCGCACAACCTCCTACTCCTAAATCCCGCAAGTGCACCATTGGAGGAGGTGATGAATGGATCCTCCTAACATCCTCTCTGTCTGATTTAGAGAGAGGATGAAACTGGTTTTCTGTAACCAATGGTGAAGTGATGATGGGAGAATCATCCATGACTGATCGAGTTGCTGTCTCTAGCTCCCTAGTTATCCGAGTGTGGAACCGTTTAATCATACAGTTCTTGTTCTTATGTTGGGTATGGGTAGGATGGGAGGAGGGAGAGCTAGACCTATGCTCAAATGTCGGGGAGGCAAACCTTGAAACTAGGGGAGGCTTACCCTTTGAAGGTACAGATGGTAGGGTGCTAGCCCACACTAGGGCAACATGGGCAACTCTGAGATGAACTACAACTAGAGCTGGTACTACCGGTACTGCTGGAACTATAATAGCTAAAGTCTGTGGTACTGCCACAGCTTTCCACTTTAGTGAGGATACATCTAAATCAGATGGTAGGTATATCCTGATGGCCAGCTTCTGCCTGATCACCTTCATCCTCCTGACTATGGTGAGGGGAATGCCCTCACAGGTGATCTTGGCCCCCTCAAATCCCTGGCCAAAGTGAATAAGGTGGGTATGGTCTAGATGGGGGAAGTCAGTCTGATCTAACGCTAGATCCATACCGTGGGGGAAGGCAAAGAAAAATTTTGGGGAACCGGCCATTTCCAAAATTGTAGTAGACTGAAACTGAAACTGTACTGCACTTAATGAAAAGAATCTGCAATGAGAAATAAACTTGTATAAGATTTCTATCTCCATAGATTTTTTGAATTTTTGAATTTGGAAAATTTGAACTCACATCCAACAACTTGGAAGTGTTAAGTAGGGTTCAAATGGATTTGAGAAGATTGATTGAAAGAGGAATTTGGATATGAAGCCAAACTTCAACAAATTTAGCTATGTTGAAATATGGATTCAAAGTTTTTTGATAGGATGCTTCCATAGGTTCATTGACGTTTTGAAATTGAAATTTTGATTTTGTGGACCCTTACCTTTAACAAATTTAGGTATGTTAAAGTAAGGGTCATATGATTTTGTTTTTCTTTGATTATTTTGGAATTTTACTTACTTAGCAAATTTAAGTGTGCTAAGTAAAGTGAAAGTGATTGTTTCTTTTTTTTTTATGAATTTTGTTTTGTTTTGATTTTTGGAAAGTTTAGAATTCTTAGAAAATTTAGGTATGCTTAGTAAAGAATCTAAGTGTGTCTTATTTAATTTTTGAAAATAGGTTTCTTAGCAAATTTAGGTATGCTAAGAAAATCCTAAGTGTTTCATTTGTTTGGAATGTTTTTTTGAAAAGGATAGGATCCTTAGCAAATTTGGTATGCTAAGGGAATCCTAAGTACTTCATTTTGTTTTTGATTTGTTTTGAAAGTGAGGACTCAACTTTAGCAAATTTGGTATGCTAAAGATGAAGTCCCACTTGGTTTTATAAAGTAGAAATTTCATTTAACAAATAAAGGTATGTTAAATGAAATTCCAAATCGTGTGTTCAAAATTTTTGATTTGTTTTGGTTTTGTAAAATGGGAACTTTTCCTTTAGCAAATTTGGTATGCTAAGGGAAGAAGTTCCAAAGATGTTGGGGAAATTTTAGATTTAGATTTGGAAACCTTCCTTAACAAATTTGGGTATGCTAAATGAAGTTCCAAAATGTGTTTCAGGAAATTTTTGGATTTTTTTTTTTTGAATTTGGAGACTCTACTTAACAAATTTGGGTATGTAAAATGAAGTTCCAAAATACATTTTAGAAAATTTTAAAATATTATTGTTGATTTTGATTTTAGATTTGGAAACTTCACTTAGCAAATTTAAATATGCTAAATGGAGTTCCAAATGTGTTTTGAAAATTTTAAAATATGATTGTTGATTTTTGATTTTGGATTTGGAAACTTCAATTAGCAAATTTGAGTATGCTAAATGATGTTCCAAAAATGTATTTTGAAATATTTTGATTTTGGGATTTGGAGACTCCACTTAACAAATTTGGGTATATTAAGTGAAGTTCCAAAATGTGAAAATTTTAGTTTTAGGATTTGGAGACTTCACTTAACAAATTTGGGTATGCTAAGTGAGGTTCCAAATGTGTTTGAAAATTTTGAAATATGGTTATTGATTTTGATTTTTGGACTTGGAAGCTTCACTTCACAACTTTGGGCATGTTAAGTGAAATTCCAAAATGTTGTTTGAAAAATTCTAGATTTTGGATTTGGAAACTTTACTTAACAAATTTGGGTATGTTAAATGAAGTTCCAAAATATTGTTTGAAATTTTTTTATAATATGATTGTTACAACTTTAATGTTTTGAAAAGAGGACTTCCATTTAATAAATTTAGGTATGTAGAATGGAGATCAATTTTATTTTTGAAATATGAAATTTTTCTTTGTGATTGTTGCCTATTGAAAGGGAGGAATTCCAACTTAAAACATATGTGAGATATGTTTAAGTGGGATTTCCTAAATAATATTTTATTTTTAGTTTGGAATGAAACCTTTATTTAATAAACTTGAGTATATTAAATGAAGATATTCATATGTGCTTTTTGAAAATTTTAATTTTTTTTACACATGAACTTCCCATTCATTAAGTGTGAGTGTATTGAATAAAAAGATTCATGTGTGCTACCATTTATGATAGCATCCCTTAAGCACAATCTTCTACAAAAAAGAATAGTTAAATTAAGAACATCCTTCCATTTATTCTAAGAGCATACACCCTAACATCAAGTCTAAAATATATATCATAAAACAAAATAAATATCAAACCATGCACCAACCTAACTTAAGGCTAGAAGTAGTGACTTAGGCTAATGTGTGTGCTTTGAAGGTTTGTGTAGTATGCTTAGCTAGGGCTTTAAGTTCAAATTTTCTAAGTGTGAAGAACATGTTCAACTTAGAGGAGGGTTTCATTTAAGTTGTTTAAGTATTTTGGGTTGATTTTATTTCATGTTTTGATTTGGTTCAAGCGGATCCTACAATTAATTACTAAGTTGTGAAGAGAGGGAAACGTAAGTAATTTCTAAAGTGGATTCACATTTTAGTTTCATTTAGGTGAATATTTTGATTAAATCTTTTAATTAATCCTAAGTTTAGATAAACTCTAAATAGAGCTATTCAAAAAGAAAGGCATTTTAAGATTAATAAAATGAATCAAAATTCACATAACACACATTACTTTATGATGGACCCTGAGCATATCTATACATACAAATAAGAGTATTTAACACACTTTATGATGCATGATAAGTAATCAATTTAAGAAAATTTAGAAGTTGAATATGCATGATTTTTCTTGAGTAGAAAGGGTTTACCTTGTCCAAATTTTCACATACACATATGAAAGTAAGAAAGGCATAAGTGAGTACATCACCATTGTTAACCAGAGGTGTAAGGTACAAGACCTACTAAGGGCTACTTAAAGCCTCTCAACCTCGGGGTTTTCCAAACTAATATACCACTTTCCTTAAATACAAACATAAGTGAATTTTAAAATTATTTTTCTTTAGTTTGAAGTTTGATTTAATTTTGAAAAGGTGAGATGAGTTTGCTATTCCTAACTCATTCCCACATATGTTTTATATTTTTGTTTAATTTTTAGATAATTAGATCCATTTTTATATGTTGATTAGGTTAAGGTATGAATTAAGTAGCTTAATTAACCCTTACCTACACTACCTTAGAAGAATTAACTAAATAATTATGAGCCAATGAGATGACATAAAACCATCAAGGAATTTAAATTTGTAATGCACCTAATAATGAAAAGGCCTAATACAATTTGGCTCACAATTAAAAGTTAATTAAGCTAAGGGGTTTAGCTTAAGTAATTTCAAAACACCCTTTCATACTTATGAATGGGGTTTTAATTTCCTCAATTGAACTTAGGCTATTAAACACCTAATCATCTACCCAAAGTAGATTAATTAAGTTCTAGAACTTTTTAGAATTTTTAGAAATTGATTAAGGGGATAATTAATGAATTAACCCTTAATTAAGAGGAGACTAAGAAGAGAAGAGGGGGTTTAGGGAGTAGCTTAGGGAAAATGCCCCAAAAATATTCCATAAACCTCCTACTTACTGGATCTAACCTTAATCAACCCTAATCATTGGTTAAAACTACTAATCATACCCTAATTATATATAATTACATAAGAAGGGTAATTAAGGAAACAATGTGCAATTAATCTAATTAAGACTTCAATAAATCCCAAGAAAATTATGGGAGGCAGAAGTCATCCCCTAAAACTTAATCAAAAAATTTGGGATTAATCAAAGGCATAATTAAAAGTAATTAGCAAAATACACTTTCCAATAAAACTTAAATTCAGATAAAAGCATAATTTAAAACTCATCAAAATTAATTTTAAAATGTTCTAGGTTTAATTATCTATTCATAGAATATTATTTCATATTTTTTTGAATTTTATAGGAAGAGTTATGCATTTTAGAAGGTCCTTGAATTAATCAAAAATTAATTAAACATTTTTAACTAATCCTAATTAATCCCTAACTCTCGGCGCGATGCGTGGTGATGGCGGTCAGCACGCTTTACATGCGTCATGCCGTGAGGGGGTCACTTAAGTTGTCACCAAACAAGGGCAGTTGACAGAGCACGCACTTTAATCCTCTGTCGTCCGATCAAAGATCAGATGGCTAAGGATCTCTCCGTGTTTTAAATCAGATAAATGGATATATAAGCGTATTGAATAATCTCACCCGTCCATCTAAAATGCACGGATGGACGGTAGAGATGATCCAAGTTCTTCCCCTTGATCAACAAAGATCGTCCATGATCAAGGGGAAGATCCAAGCTCGATCAAGCATGAAATCAAACCAAATTCAACTCACATCATCTAAAGATAGAGAGAGGCAAATCTAATGATAAAAAATCAATGGGGAGAAAATTTCTTTCACAAAGCTCCACACCACATTGAGTTTAATGGTCCAAAAATCCCATACCTTGCCGGAGGTGATCATCGGTGCTCGATTCCCTTGGAGAAGCTTCGTCCAGTTGAGACAAAGCCTTGCTGAGAATATGAGCACTTGAGGTTGAGCAGATCAATGTATAGACCAACTCCTCCTTGCTTGAGCTTTAGCTTTGATCTAATTGGACTCTTCCTTGCTGTGGGAACTCCAATAGAAGCTTAGGTGCACTCAACTTAGCTCCTTGATGAAGTGTGCAAGAGCAATTAGAAGGAAATAAAGTGTGGGAGAAGTTGGCAATTCACTCTACCTCCCCTATTTTTTACTGTTCAAAAGCCGAGAAAAGGAAAATGGGAAGAGCTCTAGGAGGATTAGGATCAATCTACAATGGCTCCTATGGCTTTCTATCCTTCAATTGACCTTGAGTGAATGAAAATATAAGTGAATTAGGGGGAGTATATCTCCCACTTGAAGGATCAGACGTCTGGCAATGGACATACTTTTTTAATCCAATTGATCATAGGCTTAGGGTTATTTGATCAGTTAGGAGTGTGCACATGGTCAGTTTGAGCCAAGGTGTGAATTGTCAACCTCTCATGTGCTTGAATTTGAGCTTGAGAGGGAGTTTAAAATTCAATTTTGACCCATGGGGTCGGGTTTGGTCTAGGGACTAAATGGGCTGACCCAAACCCATTGGGTTGGGTGCACCACTCATCACTAAGTCCCCTTGAGCTTTTAGGAAAGCCTTAAGTGAATGTGAAGAGGGTATGACCAAATTACCCAAGAGTTAGGCCAAAATTTATTCTATGGACTAGAGGTAAGATGGGCATTTTGCTATTTTTCCACCTTGGATATGTTGGGTATGTGGAGAAACTAGGTTTGGCCAAGTTTCATTGGATTTGGAATCCATTTGATAATGTTTGGCTCTTGTTGACCCATTTAGGTCAAATTGGGTAAACTTGGGTCAAGTTGACTAATAGGTTAAATTGGGTCAAACTAAGGGTTGGGTCAAGTTCATATGACCATTTGAAATATTTTGGTGGCTTCAGTTTAATTCAATTTGGTATAAATTTGGTTTTGGCTCATATGACTTGATTTAGGTCAAATGGGTCAAGTTGACCTATTTGACCCATTTGACCTATTTGAGGTAGGTCAAGGGTAGGTTTAGGTTAGGTTAGTCATATGGAGTGGATTGGTGTTTTTATTTCCAATCAATTTGGGTTAAGTTCAATTTTGGCTCAACATGACCCCTTTAGGTCATGTTGGGTGTAAGGTCAATTGGGCTAGGTTGAGTCTAGTTGGCCAATTGAGACTTTGGTCAAGTTTCATAGTTGATTTGGAATGGACTTGACCCATTAGTTTTAATAAATTTGGCTTAGATTAAGTTTTGACACATTTTGGCCCTTTAGGTCAAAATGGGTCAACTTAGGTCAAGTGGGCCAATTGGGCTAGGTTAGGCTCAAATGTTGGCTTGGACAAGTTCAAACATAGGTAATGAGTGAACTTAGATCAATGGTTTCAATCAATTTGGCCTATGGTGAAATTTGGCTATGAAAGATTTCATTTTGGGTTATGTGTTAACTTGGTCAACCCTTAGGTTTGACTTGGTTTGACCCAATTTGATTGATTGATTGATCATCCCATGATGATTGTTGATCATGATGAGAGGCAAATATGAGTTTGGTTCAATCTAATTTGGTTAGGATCAAAATTTGGCTCATAAGTGTACTTTAGGTCACTTTGGGTCAAGTGAGCCTAAGTGGGTTAAATGGTTTGGTCAAAGCTAGATTTGAAGTTGGTTTATCTTGTATATGGACTCATCATTTAAATATAAATTCATTTACAAGTGGTTTGAAGTTGAATGAGTTTTGATCCATTTGAAAATTTCATATTCAAATGAAGAATATGAAATGGTTTAGGGTTTGATTTTTGAATTAGGTTGATTGAATTATTGAAGTTTGGATTTATATATGAGCTCATGATTTTAGGGTTGATTGAATCATGAGAGAAAATCAAGAGTTTAGCTTGATTTGGAATTGATTTGGCTAAGTTCAAGATTTTGATTTGAAAGGCTTAGATTGGATTTTAAGTGGATTTGAGTTTGATTTTTTTGGAATTGGTTTTGATTGTTTGAATTTATATTTCATTTATATATATGAATATAAATGAGAATATAAATTGATTTTGAGAAAATCCCAAGGATTTGAATTGATTTGATCAAAGTTTAGGTTTAAAGGGAATTTAAAGATTTAAGGAAATTTTTAAATTGAAATTTAATTTTTGAATTGGATTGGATTGATTTATATTTATATTTCATTCATATATGAGGATATGAATGAGGATATAAATTTGAGAAATCTCATGAGTTTGAATAGGTTTGATCAAGATGTAAGTTAAATCCATTGAAGAGAATTTAAAGGATTTAAGGGAACTTTAAATGGGAATTTAATTTTGTAAGTTGGATTTAATTGATTTATATTTATATTTCATTTATATATGTGAATATAAATGAGAATATAAATAAGCTTTGAGAAAACCCCAAGGGTTTGAATAAGTTTGAACAAGATTTAGGTTAAATCCATTAAAGTGAATTTAAAGGATTTAAGGAAAATTTAATGAATTGAATTTGAATTTTGAATTTAGTTTGATGGGTTTGTATTTATATTTCATTTAAATATGTGCATATAAATGAGAATATAAATGAGGTATGAAAAAATCTCAAAGTTTTTAATAAGTTTGAATCATGATTTTGGTTAAGTCCTTAAGGGAAAATTAAGGACTTAAGCAAAATTTTGATTTAGGAATTTTTGATGGATTTTGATCATGGGTTTCAATCATAAATTTCAATCATATGGAGTTGATTTGAGTTTGGAGAAAATCAAATAGAATTGATTTAGAGTTTGAATTGAAAGAAGGGAAATGAGGAATGGTTTAAGTTAAGGGTAGGAAATTTTCCTAACACCCTAAGGCATGACATATTCCTATGACTAACTCTTCTAAGTCTTCTAGGGCTAGGTTTGAGTGTCCACCTAACCACTAGCTGTGTCTTAAGACTAAGGAACTCTTAAAGTCTAAGAGGAGTCCTATGTCTAAGATGGAGGGGTTGAGAGCTCATCCTAAAAATGAGGTCAACAGGAATCAAGCAAGAAATTATGTTTGATTTGGCTATATAATTTATATGTGTGATATGAAATCCTTCCTGAGTCTTAACATAGAGATGCAAAGAAATAATTTTAGGCAAGTGTTGTGTTCTTTTCAAATGAACTATACACTTGCAAATCTTATGTGAATCCATATTTAGATAGGGAAAGAGAACTTCACATTACACATCTTATACTATCATCACATGCAAGCTCATAAAGATTTTTAATTAGCATTACTTCATTTATAATAAATGATTTATAGGTTTTGAAAATAGTTTTTGGTTTAATAGTGATAATAGCCACTCATATTCTTAATTTAAGTTAACACAAGCAACTTTACATAAAAGAAAATATTTTGTTTAATTAATTTTTAAAAGAAATGAATGCATGATTTCATATGAAAAATAATATTTAGCATGATTGGAAAGAAATAAAGGAATGTAAACACATGATTTCATTCATCCCTAATTAATTCTTAAGGACAATCAAATTAAATAAGGCTATTTTAAAGTGAACCAAAATTATTTAAAGACATTTTTTTTCTTTGAATTTGATTTGACTTAGAAAATATAAGAGAAGTTTGCTAATCCTAACCCATTTCCCATGTGAATTAGTTTAGTTTAATGAAGAATATTTAAGTTGATTTTATATTTTGATTAGGTTAAGGTATGAATTAAGTGAATTAATTATCCCTTATCTATATCACCTTAAGTTAATTAACTAATTAATAATAAGCCAATATGATATGCAACCACATGTAAAGTAAATTTATAATGCTCCTAAGAAATGAAAGAAGCCTAATGCAATTGGCTTATGATTGATTAATTAAGCAGAGATCTCACTTATTACTATGATTTTCTCACACATGTGAGTCAATCATAATTTTATTATCTCTCACCTTGGGTTATTGAACACCCAAGGAGCTACCAAAGATCAATTAAAGGTTGCTTTGGTGTGGATGAATTGATTTTTAATTTTAATTTCATTAAGCTTTTAATGAATTGATTAAACATTTTGGTTATATTTTAATTTGAATGATAAAATTAACTTAGGGGAAAGGATCAAGGGCAAGGCCTCAATCACAATCCCTAAATCATTTAAACATTCAATTAGGTTTTGATTTCCTTATTTTGAAAATTAATCACTTAATTAATCAATTAATCATTCCATTAATCCACTAATTAATTTGATTTTTAAAGATAAAGAAGACTTTGGAAATGAATTAGAAAAAGTATCCCCAATCACATTCCCTAAGTGATCTTACTATTCAACATAAATAATTATGTTTAAATTATTAATCAAATTACTATTCATTCCTTAATTATGATTAATTGGATTAAGAGAGTGATTAGGGCTTATTCAAATGATTTCCCTAATTAAGCAATCAATAAAATCCTAAAAAATAGGGGAGGTAGAGATCATCCCCCTAAACATCCACAAAAAAATTTGAGATTAATTGAGTGCTTAATTAAGATGTAATTAAGCTAATTAGATTTTTAAAAAAACCCTAATTACGTTAAAACTACTATTCAAATTTATTAATTATAATTTTTCTTGATTCTCCTCTGCAATATATTCAAAATGAGCCTAAGTTTGTATTTTTTAGATTTTTCTATAATTAGTTATGATTTTATGAAGTTTCAGGATAAAATCTAATTAATTAGCCCTAATTAAAGCCCTAATCCTGTCGGGCCACATGAAGGCTGGCACGGCGTGTTTTCCATGTGGCATGATAGGATTGGATATTTTAGTCACTCACATCTCGGACGGCTTTCTGGCATTTATCTAATCGGACGACTGATTCTATCTCGGTTTAGGAATGGAATGAGGGAATGGGATTTGATCGGTGGTTTCATCGATCATGTGAGATGGGCGGATCTATTCACAAATGTTGAAAGCAGATGTCGTCCATCTTCCTCCCCGATGCGGCTGGAGCTGATTGTCTCCAAATTCTTCCCATAATTTTGGGGAAGGGAGACGCACACATCCAATGACCAATTTTACATGAGATTTGAATTCTCTTCGAAAAGGACCAACCCATGTTTCCCTATAGCTACGATTTTGAGGAATTATCTCATCAGAGGCAATGTCCAGAATTTTGCTGGGTAGCTTTGGTAAGTGAGGCCATGTTAAGGAGCTTTGAGCTTGATTTATTGTGGGAGGCTCGGTTGACCAATCCACACACTTGAATGCTTCGGCTTCGATCGAACTCACACCTTTGGCCACTTGGAAGCTTGGTAATTGGTTCAGTTGTGCTCGATGAAGTGTGGTGATGGTGTGGCTAAGAGGAATTTAGATTTGGTTTAGTAGAGAGGGAGTATTGCTCGGAAATGCGATGCCCTATTTCTGCCTTGCTCGGAGGAGAGAAAAGGCCAAATGGAGAGGTCTTAGGATTCCTTGGAAATGTTGAGGGTTTGGAGGAGACTCGTGACTTCGATTATCTGAAATCATGTTTGAATTAAGGGGGAATACCCCTCAATTTTCCATCATTGACAGATAGTTAATGCACACATTTTGCACTGGCTCACCACCATCTCGCCACCGAAGTTGTCTCCATCAAGTCAAGGAGGCATGCTAGGGATAGGAGGAATGATGGGGTGCTGTCATGGACCCAATGTGCAAGGATGTCATGGTCTTGACCTAATGGGTCCTCGATTTGGGTTAGAGGTGAGTCAGCTCACCTCCCAAGGGTCCTTAACGGACCTATGGTGAGTTAGGTTATCTAGGTGGGTCAGGAGAAGGTTCCATGTAGTGTCAATGAGCTACCATGGGGATGAGCAAGTTGACTTTAGCTTTGATCAAATGGTTTTAAGGTTTAAATCCCATGGTTTGATGGCTAACTCTCTTGGTGGGGTCCACTTAGCTTTTAGGCTAAATTGGGAATGAAGTGGGATAGCTTGGATCGGGTTTAACTAAGTCCTAGGGTCCCATAAGTTGGTTTGGAGAGATTTGGCTTCATTTGGTCAAAATGGGTTCATTTGGGCTAGGTTGGGTTGGGTTAACCAATTGGTCAAATTGGGTCAAACTAAGGCTTGGGTTAGGTTCATATCAGGATTTGGGATGTTTCAGTTTAATCAAATTGGATTGGTTCTTCTTAGGTTACAATTTGATTCATTTGGATTCAAAAAGGGTCAAATTGGTCAATTTGACTAATTTGACCAATTTAGGTTGGGTTAGGTGTTGAGTAAAGTTCAATTGGTTGATTAAAAATGATTGTAGACTTTGGTTTGGTTTAATTTAAAATTAATTTGGATCTTGGTCAATTTGACCTTTTAGGTCAATTTAATTGATCAAGTTGACCAATTGGTCAACTTGGGCTCAATCATAGCTTTGGTCAAGTTCAATAAGTGATTTGGAATGAACTTAAGCCATTGGTTGCAATCAATTTGGATTAGATCATGATTTGACTCATTTTATCTTTTTAGGTTAATATGGGTCAACTTAGGTCAAGTGGCCAATTAGTCTTGGTGTGGCTCAATTGATGACTTGGTCATGTGCAGTCATTAATTATGAATGACTTTGGGTCAATGGTTTCAATCAATTTGATATTTGATGGATTTTAACTAGTTTGAGTTTCATTTAGGCTGAATGTTGACTTGGTCAAAGGCTAGACTTGACTTGGTTTGACCTAATTTAAGGTGGTTGATCACCACATGATGATGTTGATCATGATTGAGGTTTAGATGGGAGTTCAATCCAATTTGGGTTGGAATAGAACTTAGCTCAAAAGGTCTTTAGGTCACTTTAGGTCAAATGAGCCTAAATCAATTGATCAAGGTTTGATTCTAGTTTGGTTGAACTCACATATGAGCTTAGGATTGAAATATAAATCAATTGGGTTTAGAGCCAAATGGGATTTGGTTCATATGATAATTTCAAGTCAAAAGGGTTAACTTGGGCTTGATTTGGGTTGACTTAGTTTTGGTTTGATAATGGTGGTCTATGTTTATATTTGGATCCATGATTGAAGGGATAATGAATCATAAAGAAATCCATGAGTTTTGAGTTGATTTAGGTTTCATTTAGCCAAGTTCAAAAGTTTGGCTAAAAGGGATAAAATTGAGGATTTGATTTGATTTGAGCTTGGTTTTGGTCATTTGAATTTTTATTTCACTTATATTTGTGAGTATAAATGAAGATATAAATTGGTCATGAGAAAATCACTTGAGTTTGGAGTGATTTGGAAGCAAATTTGATTAAGCTTAGGGATGTAGGTTGATAGGGCTAACTTAGATTTTGATTTGGTTTGATTTATTTTTTGTCATTAGAGGGTGGGTTTCATTTATATTCATGAGGATAAAGGAATATTTGATTTATAAAGAAATCAATCATGTTTGAGTTGATTTGGATCAAGATTTGAATAAGTTTATGGAGGTAGATCCATATGGCTTAAGAAGGGTCTTGATTTGGTTTGATTTGATTTGATTTAAAAAGTTTGAATTTGGATTTCATTTATATTTATGAACATAAATGAAGGAATGATTGATTTATAAAGAAATAAATCAAGTTTGAGTTGTTTGAAGGAATTTTGGCTAAGCACATGAAGGTGGTTCATATGGTTTAAGAAGAGATTTTGAAATTTGGAGTTAATCATGGGTTTCAATCACTTTGAATTTGGAATTGATTTATGATCTAGAATTTTATTTGAGATTGAATTTTATAATTGCAAAAATCAATTGGATTGGGGTTGATTTCATTTGGTTAAGGCTAAGTCCATAAGATAAAATCAAAGGGCTTAGGATGAGATTTGGAGTTTGAATTTAGTGATGGATTTCAATCATTGGATAGTAGGATTTGATTTTGGAATTTGAATTTGAATTTGAGGTTTTGGTTTGAAATAAGGAAGCAAGGATTGGGTTTGGGCTATAGGGTAGGCAAGTCTTCCTAAATCCTTAAGGTACAACCTATTCCTATAACTAACTCTTATAAGTCTCTAGGGTTAGGTTAAGTGTTCACCTAATCAATAGAAGTGTCTTAAGACTAAGGAACTCTTAGTGTCTATAAGAGTCCTAGATCTATGATGAGAAAGTTGATAGCTCACTCCAAAAGTGTTGACCTCCATGTATGATACGTCAGTCTAGTCAAGCTCAAAATCCAAATTCGATGGACCTTTGATGTAAGATGCACCAAATATTGTCGAAATCAGTCAAAATGAGCTTCGATCGATGAACGAACTTCTCCATCATGTTCAAAATATTGAAATTGATCGGAATATAAATATTGATCCCAACGCATCAAATGTCAATGCCGACGCATATCGAATCGAAGGCCACAAAGATGCCTAACTGACCTCTGATCGATGAATGGACTTTTCCAACGTGTTCAGAAAATTGAAATTGGTCAAAATACAAATATTGCATAATCTAACTATCAACCGATCAAGTTGTTAATGCATCGACATGCATATTATAGTCAGGAAGCTACGATGATATCCAAATGACCTCTATTTATAAAATTGATTTGGCCGTTATTTTTAAAATATCAAAATTTATCAAATGAGATATTCACACTCAATTCGACAAAGAGCATGAATGTCATGACGGGGTGAACGGCATTTTAAGTTGAAATCTACCCATTTGGCACTCAAACAAACTAATGCGCGAAATACTAGATGCTCTTAATATGAATAACTTAAGATTGATATATATATATATATATATATATATATATATATATATATATATATATATATATATATATATATATATATATATATATATATATATATATTAACCATATGATTTTGTCATCAGAAAATTCAAATTATGGTTGATTAGATGCTTAATTACTGTACATATATTAATTAACTCAAAGTTTAAAATAAAGCTTAAAAACCACTCAATCGGGCTCCCACACTCTCGTTCAGCTCCTCACACGTAGATTTGAAGCCTCTTGCTCTCAATCGTTCCCTCCTAATTCCATCAACCGCAAGCAACCACAATCAACCTCTCCTGTTCGTTCGATCCAAAACTCCTCCTAAACGTAAGGAGAAACTGATCCCTCTTCTTTTCTCCCCCTTTCTTTTTTATTATTTCATCACGCTTCCTTCAAATGGCAAGAACGTTAAGGGGAACCACAGCAAAAATGAAGACTCTTCCCTCCCTTCCTCTCTTCCATTCGCAAGCAGTCTAGCCGAGTTCCTCTTCCATTCCTCAACCGGATCCCTTGGTTCGAAACCCGAAATCCTGACCAGAATTTCATGCACACTATTCCTCTGATTTCCCTCCGTGTGCTCGGACATATCAAATGATAATAAAGCCTCAAGCTTTAAGAGACATTCACTCCATTTCTTGAATCTCATCCATGAGTAGATCCAACACTCCTCAGATGTTTTCCAAGGCGTCACCGCCTCATCCAATTTTCATAACCCTTCATAGTCGATCCCTTTCTCAGCCAACATACTCCTCCCTTGACTCACTCCCGCCGTTGAGCCTCTCTCCTTACTGCAAAACCTCACCGACTTCCTCCATTTCCGACTCCACTGATTTGTTCGCCGCCACCGGAGATAGCCTTCATAAACGCCAGATCCACGGTCAATCCCACAGTGATCTTCCGCTAGCGATGAAGCCCGAGCCCATCGACACCCTTTCAGAGTGCTCCTTGGGGAGGAAACCATAAGGCAACATCAGCGACAATCTTTTCAACACGTTCCTTAATTTGGATGGCTTTGGTGTGGATGAATCCACATATTATCGCTGTGACAAAATGGATAGCAGTGGAATTGGCAACAACAAGAATGTCACCTATAATAGTGAGAGAGAGGCAGAGAGCTGTGTGATTGACTGTGCCCTTGCTGGTGAATCAGCTCTAGCTACTAAGCTCTTGCGGCATTTTGGAAGCATTTCCATGGATGAATTTGTTAGATAAATTTAACTTTTGTGAGAAATCTTCAAGGTTTTTGGCCTCTCCTGGATCCAAGATAAGAAAGAATTTTTCTAAATGTGATTTGATGGATGGGACATTCAGCTTAGAGTTCGGGAGTGTGGGATTCAATGGTACGGAGCTGAAAAAAATCATGGTGGACAAAAGGCTGGAGCAGATCGCTTTGGATGATCCAAAATGTGCCAAAAGGATATTGGCTAATCATCACTCTGCTGCTCGTTCGAAGGAAAGAAAGATAAGATATATTTCAGAGTTAGCATGCAAAGTTCAAATCTTGCAGACTGAAGCTACGATATTATCAACTCAGCTTACTTTGTTGTAGGAGGCAAAATTTTTAAACTAAATCTCATTAGTGATTTAATTAGCTATTTAGGCAGGATAAAAAAAAATTAACAAAATAGCATGCTAATGTAAATTAATTTTTTTTTAAAAAAAAAAATTGACACTCCCTGCTAAACATATATATACACGGAATAACAGCCTCAACTAATACATAAGATTGAAAACTATAGCATAGACATTTCAGTTAAGCTTACAAAAAAAAAAACAATATAATTTGCTGCAAACTACAATTTCGAAATCACAAAAATCTTAAGATGTTGTAAGATATTTAAGATGTTGTAAAGTTCTCACAACAAATTAAAATTCACATGACAAAAAAGAAATGATATATAATGAATTTGCCCAAATATGAATAACGCATAACATGATATATAATGAATTTGACCAAATATTTGCCCATTTACTTAGTCTAACTTTTTAAAATTTCAGTTCTTATCTATGAAAAATAAATCAAATTTATGATCATAGCACAAATTAAATGCAGTAATTAGTTTTCTAATTTTCTAAAAAAATTTACTAATATAAATTTCTGTTACACCGATACTATAATGCTAAGTTATGATCTAATTTATGTTTTAAACTACATAAATTTCCTCAAATATTATGATATATTTTTCACACACAGATTGAGGAAAATAGAAAGGGTCATTTTCTAAAACATGTGTTCTATCTAAAAGCAACATAATGAGCACATAAACCATACTGCTTTTCCATAAAAAACCATGCAAATTAGTTCAAAATATTAAATAGACTGAGATATACGGCAGATCATAAGTACACATATAATTAGTTCAAAATCCCATTGTAACCCAAAATTAGAAGTTTCTCAAGCACATCAAGCCTAAAGCAAGTTAACATATATGAGAGACAAGTACAGTAGACTAATACAACAATAGCATAAACACACAACATGACATCAAACAAGGACTAAACATCACACTCTACGCATGCGAATCGAGGACACGACCTATTATGCCCCATAGTCTTACAAACAGCACACTCTACATCACTTACTCTGAGTTCACCATCATAATAAAGAACAATAAATACACTATCTGAACTCATCACAGCTTGTAATAATAGAAACCGATTCACTACCTATTATGCACAAAAAAATCTTGCATTAATATATAAAAGATATGAAATATTTCATTCAAGCCATCACTGAATCTAATATTTCAGCAACAACAACAATCCAACTACTCAATATGACAAACAAAATTCAAATCCAATCATTCTCTTTTCAAAGCAAAATAAAAAACATCCCTAAACTACATACATACTTCCTAAATAAAAAATAGAACATTACACAAAAATTAAGCTTTCCTACATAAAAATTGTGCACAATTTCAGATCGATCATAGATCTCCTAAACCCTAAATTAAACTACACATACACATTTCCTAAATAAAAAAATATCTTTGCGCAAAAAATGAAGCTTTCCTAAATAAAAATTGCGCACATTTTCAGATCGATCACAGATCTCATAAACCCTAAAATTAACTACACATACACACTTCCTAAATAAAAAAAATACTAAGACAAAAAATGAAGCTTTCCTAAATCAAAACTGTGCACAATTTCAGATCGATTATAGATCTCCTATGAATATCATAACAATTAGCTAAACTAACCAAATAAACTCATACAAAATACATTTCTTTTTCGTTTAGGGTTAGAAATACCTAAATCAAAAATAAACCTTCCAAGCTACTTTCGCCGGGCGACTTTCTTTCTGCCAAGTGAGGTGGATCCGATGAACAACTTGGATCGGTAGATCGGCGAAGAACGAGCGAAATGAAGAAAATGAAACCCGAGCTTGCTCTTTTCAAATTAGAAGAGTCGCTTCAGATCTGAGCGATCAGGCCGACCGCATCCTAGTGATGATCAGCCTATTTTGTTAATTTTTTTTATCCTGCCTAAATAGCTAATTAAATCACTAATGAGGTTTAGTTTAAAAATTTTGCCGTTGTAGGAAGACTCAGTTGGCTTGCTACTCAGAACGATGAATTAAATATTAGGCTACAAGCCACGGAGAGATAGGCAGAACTAAAAGATAGTTTGACGTCATATTCATCAGGGCGTGATAAGATGAAATCTGGTCATAGTGTCACAAGACACCACTCGCTACACTCATTATGGCGTACCGAGTAAGCCAAAATTTTTAAATGTGACACCTCTATGCTGAAATACTGTCAAAATTTTGACTATATCTGGGACTTAGAAAAAAAAGGGGAGAAAAATATTTGCATATATATTTACTTATATGCAGGTGATTGAAGACCTCATTATGCTCATCAGGGTGTAACGGGATTGAAATTTGACTGAGGAGATTCAAAATACCAACTGTCACGCTCATCAGGGCATGATGGATAGGCCAAAATAGTTGTGAGGTAGCCCCCTACACAGGGATGATGCCAGAATACTGCCAAAATTTTGTCAAATTTTTGAAGCTAAAAAAATGATTTAACATTAAATTAAACATAAAATATAAAGTTCTAAGAAAATGAATTCATAATTAAATTTGAATAAGCTCAATAAATATTAATATCATATGAGAATACTCTAAGTAAAAAAATGAGTTCATTTACTTGGTTTATCGCCAAACGAGTGCTTGAGTCCATTGCTTTATATATTAAAACAAAATGCTTAAGTTCAATATAAGTGAAGTTTGAGATCAATACTTGACTCATAATGGATTGGTAATAAATTTAAACCCCATTTTGAATAAAAATAGAACTTGAAATGGAGTAAAAGATTCGGTAAGATTGGGTTGATAATTCAAACATGAGCGAGAACATAAGTTGAATGCTTACCATTAAGCATGATCATGGTTTATTCAATAAATGTTGCAATTACAATATTTTATTTTAAGTGAATAAAATAAATAAATAATTTCAATTGAATACAATAAAAATTAGAGAATGAAGATGAAGCTTGATAACTCGCTTACATGCTAAAGCAAACTATAGTGGTTGGTTGGCTAAGAAGAGTTAATTAAATATTTTGGCTTATGTTATATCATATATTAAAATGGTCAAAAAAGCATAAGCCAAATGCAAACATGACTTTGAATACATGTCATACTTATGGGAAGGTTATATGAAGCTAGAAAGCTAATTTTCAAATGAGATAGAGCCCAAATCAAGCTCTATAGTGGGATTCACAAATAACATGCCTTCTTACATTAAAATGTTTATTTTAAAATGAATTGAAGAAGACACTAAATGAACATGAGATTAAAACACATAGGATTTGTTGAGTGTTATTTTAAAACTAAAGTGAAAATCAAAGGTTGCATCTTTGCTTGCATTTTTTTTATTCACATAATTCCTGAACTTCAATGGTTGACTTATGCTCATTAAAGACCTGTTAGATCTTTGCAAATTCAACATTCAAATTTAATATTCACTCATACGAGCTACTATACTCCTTTTAAGCAAGTTTATTTGAATTTAAGCTTGTTTTGAATACTAGTCGATTATTCAGTAAGAAGTCTCAATTATGCTTGCTAATAGGCTATTTGGTTATAGTTAAAATCTCTCATGAATTTTAAGTGCAAATACATACCTAATTCTATGATACAATATGTCATCGGATCTGTAATTCTTCGTACAAGTAGACAGAAAGTGACACTAAATTAAATTCTCCATGAATTATGGAACTTCTTTGAATCCAAAAATTAAGGGATTTCATTCTAATTATGATTTTCAAAATCAATTATTTTATTAATTAGATGAAATTATCTCAGATATAAATTCCTGCATGTGCTCGGACATTGAGATTTAAAGTGCAAATTTTAATGCAAAAGGCAAAAGTTAAGTTGGAATTAAATAAAATATGAAATTAATCTCTTGAATTAGAAATAAAATTATCTGAATTATTAAAATCGATGAGCCTCATACTACTAATGCTTAAACTTAGGTGCGGGTTGCTTATTTGGTCTTATGACCAGTCAAGTTAACAAAACCTAAAAAATCTAATTATTATTAAAATTTTAACTTATTAAAATATCTGAGAAGCTGATTTTGTTATGTGAGAGTAGATAAGATCCTCTATTATTAAATTAAATATAGTCGACAAGATCAAACAAACTCATAAACCCTAATGATGGTTGTGTTGAATGGTAATTTCAACCGGAGCGGATAACTACCATCAAAATATTCTCATAACCTCAAATCAAATTAATCAAATTCAAATAACAATACAAACATGAAATCATGCAAATCACTAAGTTCTAAATGTCAAAGTAAAATTCAATATTTAATATATGAAGCTGAAACCCAATCCACCTTCTGCAACAGTTTGTCGGAGGTGACAAATTAAGAAAACTCTAGCTCACAAAAGAGCCAAAGTCAAATTAGGTGTTATACTATATTCACTCTCAATTAATCTCATACTAGTAAGGATGTGGACCATGTCCTTTGACTATGTGGCTTGGCCAGTAGGCTCCACACATGATGTAATTACATCTGATCGGATGGTTGCCGCCAAATGAAACCATTATATTACTATCACAATGTAGCTGTATGCTCAAATTCGCTTTGAGTTGTGAATCATAGGATACACCGAGAAAAACTCTCTGTAAGGTAGATTTAAGCCTGTCTCCTTAGATAAATATCACCCCAGGTCTACAATGATTTCTTAGATGATGTAACCGATATATTGTTGATAAAGATCCTTCGGTCAAGTTGGGTTGACTACCACCTTTGACTAAGTAGACTAAGGGCCACGACAGCCAGGGATGATGGAACCATAGGATCTAGATTGGGCCCATCATCATTCCCCAAACCATCCGCTTTAAGCTAATGATGATGAATTTCATAAATTCTAAACCCCAAATTTCAAAACTCCACATGCTGCTACTATACGCTACGCATTTAGCGATCTAATGATGAGCCTTAATCAAATGTTCTCTCTCAGCATTGAGAGGGGTAATTAACTATAGGTGCTTGCACCTATAGAAAACCTGGAACCAAATTTAAAGTCCTCACAAAATGAGGATGAAATCTTTGGGTAGTGTCGTATCCACTATCTCATCTGCCTTCTAAAATTTCACTGACATTTAATCTACTCTCTTTATTTGTAAGAGGTCGGTGGCGAATTTTCAGAGCCCATAAATTTTTGGCGACTTCGCTGGAGATAGGTTTCTCTTTTCATCTTTGGCTAGTTGAATTTGAGCTATAGTAGTAGTGAAGCATGATAAAAATTGAAATTTAAAATATATTATCAATAGAATTAAATTTAAATAAACATATTTTCATGACTAATCTATTTGTTTTGTCTTATTTCTGCATTATGAAAGTATTGGGTGATACATCAATTACTGATTACTAATTCTCATCTTTCATTTATGCCGATGGATCTTTAGAACATACCGTTCATCATGCAGCTAGGTCGCATAGCGATCATCCAATTTGGTAGTGTAAACTTTCCAACTATCGCTGCTGCAAACAACCCTCCACTTGAAGCACCGTATATTTGTGCACACCAACCTATGTAGGAGACAAGAACGCCTAGAATGGTCACTAATGCTATAAGGGTTCCTCGAAAGAGAGCCTCTGTATTTGAAAGATTGGGTCATTAGAGACCATGAAAAGAAGAATCAGGGCGAAATTTTCACCATGCCTATGAATGTGACCACTTTGCCAGTTGAACCTTTTGATGCTGAAGCTTTCTCATATGGAGGAAAACTAACTCAAAGGCAAAGAAGGAGAAAGAGAAATGCTGAACTACGCGCTCAACAACCATTATTCAAGTATAAAACTACACAACTAGCTGTGGAACCAAAAGTGAGTGTTCCAACTCATAACAGGTTTGACAGCTCGAGATGGGTAAAGCGGAACAGCTCTACTGGTCAAATCAAATAGTCCTTTTGGACCTCACAACATCAAATTTTAGCTTCTCCGATGAGGAAACTTGAAACTGTATATGTAAGAGTGCATCGGATTGTCAAAGTTGCTAAGGAAAATGACTAATGAAATAAAAAGTATATATATCAAAATTCTATCATCAGGGAGGTTAGAGTTGCTCCTCTAAGGAAACCTTCTCCTACAACCACAATAAGATATTAACCAATTCAAGTCCTGCATTGTGAGAATCAAGGCATGACACTTGGACCACAGGTCCAAGAATCTACCATCGAAAGGTCCCGACAAAAAGATAAGCAAATTTGGAGGCCAAAGCCTCGAAGTGAAACTACCTTAAAGAAAGATAATGATGTGACATCTAGACTGCACTCCCATAAAATCCACTCCTTATGCACTAGTATTTGGAGCTGAAGCAGTCTTGCCACTTGAAGTTGAACTACATTCACTCTAAGTAGCCATGCAACATGATCTTACATAAGATGAGAATGTTTGTCTATAGATGGAAGAGCTTGATGAGCTTAACAAGGACAAACTCTAAGCTCAGTAAAATTTAGAAGTTTATCGAGCAAGGATGTCCGAAGCATTTGATCATATCGTGCATCCTTGAACCTTTCAAGAAGAAGAATTGGTCCTGGTGCTGAGAATACCAATTATTCCTCATTGTCATTACATTTTGCTTAAAAATTCTCTTGTAACACAAGAATTCATTTCCAAAATAAAGTAAACATCTCCCTATCAGACGGGGGAATTTTTTTAAATTTTATGGAAAAATGCTAGGCTTTCTCCTATAGGACAGGGGGCCTCCTTTTGTATTTAGGTTGACATCATTCCTAAGGCAGAGATCCTCATATACATGTTCAAATTATGTATTCAAATTTTCAAGTCTGTAAATATAAATAAATCAAGTTGGAAACACATCTTCCATCAATACATCAAATCAAGGGCTTGAGTGGGTAAGGTTAGACTCAACATGCCCAAATATGTCCGAGTCAATGACAGGTCTGCAAACTCAATACAACACAAAGGTCATAGTAAGAGATCCCCCGTCTCATTAGCCCGATGATGAAATCCTTCAATAATTTCTCAAGTCTAAGACTCAAGTGGGTGCATAAGGTCGGACTCTACATGCCTAAATATGGATAAGTCACAGATAGGTTTGCTTACTCAATTCATCAAGAAGGCTGTAGTAAGGGATCCTCCTCTCACGTTAGTTCAAAGATGAGAGCATCCAAATCTCCAAATCCCACCAACTTGGTGAGTTTAAGTGGCCTAGACTGGGAGATCATCCCTAATAGTCGTAAGGTTATTTTTCAAAATCCAACAAAACGATCCTCACTCGAGAAGGCACTAAGTCAAGTTTGGCATCAACATCAAATGAGAAGTGTCAACTCCTTCAACAAGTATGTTAAAGCAAAAAAATGATGATCGAATGAAACTCTTCTTTAGTAAGTCCAATCAAGCAGAAAGCAAAGGACCAAAGAATTCATCCTAATGTTCATACAAAGCTAAAGGGAGAGTCATGTAATCAACATGTCCATTATGCGCAAAGCATAGGACTAATGAGTCTTCTCCATTGACCCAACATAAGCTCTGAGGGCTATGTCACCGTCAGACATCCTTCTATAAGCCCACGAAAGTAGAAAGCTGTGGTATAAGGTAATTTTGTATCACCTGAAAAGTCTTCAAGATAATTCAGGATTTTCCTCCATCAAACCCGTCAAGGCACGAAGCCAAGATAGAAGGAAATACAATATACAAATCTCCAAGATGGATTCTTCAACAAGTCTATCAAAGCACAAAGCATAGGACCGAAGATGTTCTCAACTCATCAACAAGTCATCAACTCCATTAAGTCCACCCAAGGCACAAAGCCATGATAGAAAAAAATTATAAAATTTAAACTCTCAATAGGAAGTCTTCAACAAGTCTGAAAACACAAAGCATAAGACTAAAGACATTCCAAATTCTCTCAATAGTTACACCAAAGCCTCCTATTTGACAGAGGGTATTTTTATATATTTATTTAAGTCGACATCGTGCTTCAAACCAAGATCCTTAAATAAATATCTATGATGATCAGAATGAGCTAAGTTTATTTATATTATAGAAGTTTAAACTCTGTGACACATTTTTAACTCTGTGATACATTTTTGAGCTAATCTGCAATCCTACTGTTAGATAGGAGCCCCTTTTTATGATCAAGGTTGTTCTATTCTCTCTTGTGAAATAGGGGGCCTTCTTGTATATATATTCAGGTTGACATTGAGCTTTATGCTAAGATCTCTGAATATATCTATAATTATTTTTATTAAAGTTGCACCTTCTTACAAGGAGCAAAAAAATATATTTTTACGGATGAAAAGACAACACTAAATATAAAAAAAAACTTCTTTCCAAGATTCATCAAATATCGAAGATTAAGTCAGAAGAACTCCTAATTTTGGAAGCTTTAATTAATTGAGTTGAAAAAACATCAACCTCTACATCTTGAAGTCTAGGACATGCATAGGTTCTAAAGGTAGAACTCAATAAGCCCATAAATGACCGAGTTGCTAATGCCTTTCTCACTTAACAAGCTGCAAGAAAAGGCCGCAGTGAAAGAGCTCTCGTTTGTTAGTCTGATGACCAAATCACCAACCCATCACAGCTTAAGTTGAAGACACGAGTAGGTTCTAAAGGTCAAACTCAACAAGCCCACAAATGATCGAGTTGCTTATGCTCTCCTCACTCAACAAGTCATAAGAAAAGGCTGTAGTGAAAGAGCCCCTGCTCGTCAGTCCAATGATGATAGTTGTTCAATATCAAATTAAATCCATCTTAGTGACTACAAGCAACCATAATCTAAGAAATATTTCTACCTGATCGATAGACTAAGATAATCTCAGAAAACTCTCAATTCAGAGTTGCCTCAAGTCAATCTTTATATTATCTGCAGGATGATATTTCAATATATTCTCGAATGACCTAATCAATCACAAAGCATAGATCAAAGCCAATCTCCTCATCAAGTCTATCAAAGAAGAAAGCATAGGACCGAGAAAATAATTCCATAGTTCATACAAAGTCGATGGCCGAACTAAAGGAATTTTGTAGCTATTCAGTCTGTAAAAGCACACATTGCTAGGCTGATAACTTGACATCATATACCTAATATAAGCCGGAAGGCTAGGTCATTTATACGTATCCTTCAACAAGTCTGTCAAAGTAGTAAGCATAAGGCTGAAGATATATGTACACTTCCTGGTAAGTCAATGTGGACAAATCAAGTCAATCCACATCAAGTCCGTCAAAGCAAAAAGCGCAAGACCGAGGGAACAATTTCATAGTTCATACAAAGCCGATGGCCAAACTAAAGGAATTTTGTAATTATTCAATATGTTAAAGCACACATTGTCAGGCTAATAACTTGATATTATAGACCTAATATAAGTTGGAAGGCTAGGTCATATGTACCCATCCTTCAACAAGTCCATCAAAGTGGTAAACATAGGGCTGAAGATATGCGTACACTTCCTGATAAGTTATTACGGAAAAATCAGGTCAATCCTTCATCAAGTCCGTCAAGCTTAAAGCTAGGATAGAAGAAATTCTAAATCTCAAAACAAGCAAACAAATTTCTCCATCAAACCCTACCAAGCACGAAGTTAGGGTCAGAGGAAACCCAAATCTGCAACAACATATAAGAAAGAGATCTTTAGCAAACCCATCAAAGTAGAGTAGATGGTAGATGAAGCTCTTAATCCAACAAGTCAATCAAGACAAATCGAGCAATCCCACTATTTAGCTCATCTAAACATAAGACATCACACTAATGATGAATTCTGTCAAAGCCCCATAATCTATTGAAATCGAAGATGAAGTGATCCAAGATTTATGGCCAGCTCAAAGGGTCAATTATTCAATAAATGAGACTCGCTCCATGCATTAATCACATTTATTGGGGAATTTGCCGACCTCCATGTGTGATACATCAGTCAATTTGAGCTCAAAATCTAAATTCGACGGACCTTTGATGTAACTGCTCACAAACCAAAATTGAGATGCACCAAACATCATTGAAATTAATCAAAATGACCTCCGATTGACAAACGAATATTCTATCTCATTTAGAATATCAAAATTGATCGAAATATAAATATTACACAATCTAACCATCAACCAATCAAGAGATCGAGCTATCAATGTGTCAATGCACATATTATAGTCAGGAGGCTGTGATGATGCCTAAATGATCTCCAATCGATGAATAGACTTCACCATCATGTTTAAAACATCGAAATTGGTCAAAATATAAATATTACACAATCTAATGATCAACTAATCAAGTGATCGAGCTGTCAATACACCTACACACATACAAGAGTCGGGAAGCTGCGATGATATCTAAACGATCTCCGTTCATAAAATTGATTACGTTATTAGTTTCAAAATATCAAAATCTATCAAATGAAACTATTCACACTCAATTTATATAAGTCTGGATGAATATCGAGTGATTGAAAGCGATAATGTAATACATTTTAAGTGAAATCTACGATTCAATCTTGACTCAAACCAAGCTTCGATCATTGAAATGAATTGTCGTTGTCGGAATATCGTAATAACTTAAGATTAACATATATATTAATCACATGATTTCATCCTCGTAAAATTAAAATTAGGATTGATGAGATGCTTAATTAATATACATATATTAATTAACTTAAAGTTTAAAATAAAACTTAAAACCCACTCAATTGGCCTCCCACACTCTTGTTTGGCTCCTCACATGTAGATTTGAAGCCTCTTGCTCTCAACCATTCCCTCCTGATTCCTTCAACCGCAAGCAACCACAATCAACCTCTCTAGCTCGTTCGATTCAAAACTCCGCCCAACCATAAGGAGAAATAGATCCCACTTCTTTTCTCCCCCTTTCTTTTTTTATTATTTCATTATGCCTCCTTCAAATGGAAAGAATGGAAAGGGGAACCGCATCAAAAATGAAGACTCTTCCCTCCCTTTCTCTCTCTCATTCGCAAGCAGTCTAGCCAAGTTCCTCTTCCATTCCTCAATGGATCCTTGATTGAAACGAAATCCCACGAGAATTTCATGCACCACTTCCTCTTATTTCCCTCCGTGTGCTCGGACAAATCGGATGACAATAAAGCCTCAAGATTTAAGAGACATTCACTCCATTTCTTGAATCCCATCCATGAATAGATCCAACACTCCTCTAACATTTTCCCAGGCACCGCTACCTCGTCCGACAGCAACCCTTCACACGATCCTCTCTCAGCCAACATTCTTCTCCCTTGACTCACTCCCGCCATTGAGCCTCTCTCCTTACTACAAAACCTCACAGACTTCCTCCATTTTCAACTCCGCTGATTTGTCCGCTGCCACCAGCGATAGCCTTTAGAAACGCCATATCCAAAATTGAACCCGTAGCGATCTCCCACTAGCAGTGAAGCCCGAGCCTATCGACGCCCTTGTGGAGTGCTCCTTGGAAAGGAAACCGGAAGGCAACGTTGGTGATGATCTTTTTGACACGTTCCTCAGTTTGGATGGCTTGTGGATGAATCCACATTACCACCACGATGAAATGGATAGCAGGGAAGCCAAAAAGCAAGAACGATGCCTATAACAACGAGCGAGGAGAGTTGTGTGATTGATGCCCTGCCGGTGAGTTAGCTCGCTAAGTTTTTGCAGCATTTTAGAAGCATTTCGATGGACAGATTGGTAGATAAATTTAACTTTCGTGAGAAATCTCTTAGGTTTTTGGCCTCTCCTAGATCTAAGACAAGCAAGAATTCTTCTTAATGTGATTCGATGGATGGGACATTCAGCTTAGAGTTCAGGAGTGTGGGATTCAATGGTACTGAGTTGAAGAAAATCATGGCGGACAAAAGACAGGAGCAGATCGCTCTGGATGATCCAAAATGTGCCAAAAGGATATTGGCTAATCGTCACTCTATTGCTCGTTTGAAGGAAAGAAAGACAAGATATATTTTAGAGTTAGAAAGCAAAGTTCAAACCTTGCAAACTGAGGCTACAATATTTTCAACTCAGTGACTTTGTTGGAAAACTTGGTTGGGTTTTGCCAGAATAATGAATTAAAGATTAGGCTACATGTCATGGAGCAATAGGCACAACTAAAAGATGGTTTAAAGGCCTCGTCATGCTCATCAGGGCTTGACGAGATGAAATCTGGCTGTGGTGTCGTAAAATACTGCTCGTTACGCTCATTAGGGAGTACCGAGTAAGCCAAAATCATTAGATGTGACACCCCTATGCTGAAATGCTGCCAAAATTTCATCAATATTTGGGACTTAAAAAAAAGAGGGAGGAGAATATTTGCATATATATATTTGCTTTTATGCAGGTGATTGAAGGCCTTATTATGCTCATCAGGGCATAACGGGATTGAAATTCGACCGAGGAGCCTCAAAATAGCAACCATCATGCTCATCAAGGCGTGACAGATAGGCCAAAATGGTTTTGATGTAGCCCCCTATGCAAGGATGATGCAAATACTGCCCAAATGCTGCCAAAATTTTGACTAAATTAGGGACTTAGAAAAAAAGGATAGAAGAATATTTGCATATATATATATTTGATTTTATGGAGTTGATTGAAGATCTCGTTATGCTCATCAAGGCGTAACGGTATTGAAATTCAGCTGAGGTGCTTCAAAACACCAACTGTCATGCTCATCAGGGCATGATAGATAGGCCAAAATAGTTTTGATCTACTTTTGGGATGATCTAATACTACCAAAATTTCATTGAATTTTGAGACTAAAAAATGATGTAATATTAAGTTAAACATAAAATATAAAGTCTTAAGAAAATGAATTCACAATTAAATTTGAATGAGCTCAATAAATATTAATATCATATGAGAATACACTAAGTAAAAAAAATGAGTTCATTTATTTGGTTTATAGCCAAACGAGTGCTTGAGTCTATTGCTTTATGTGTTATAACAAAATGCTCAAGTCAAATAAGTAAGTTTGAGATCAATACTTGACTCATAATGGATTGGTAATAAATTTAAACCCAATTTTGAATAAAAATAGAACTTAAAATAGAGTAAAAGAATCAGTAAGATTGGGTTTGATAATTCAAACATGAGCAAGAACATAAGTTGAATGCTTACCATTTTGAGCATTATCATGGTTTATTCAATAAACGCTAAAATTACAATATTTTATTCTAAGTAAATAAAATAAATAAATAATTTCAATTGAATATAATCAAGCTTAGAGAATAAAGATGAAGCTTGATAACTTGCTTACATTCTGAAGCAAACTATAGTGGTTGGTTGGCTAAGAAGAGTTAATTGAATATTTTTGCTTATGTTATATCATATATTAAAATGGTAAAAAGAGCATAATCCAAATGCAAACATGAGAATTCATGTCATACTTATGAGAAGGTTATATGAAGCTACAAAGCTAATTTTCAAATGAGATAGAGCCCAAATCAAGCTCTAGAGTGGGATTCATAAAGAACATGCCTTCTTACATTGCAATGTTTATTTTAAAATAAATTGAAGAAGGCACTAAATGGACATGAAATTAAAGCACATAGGATTTGTTGAGTGCTAATCAAACTAAAGTGAAATCAAATAAAATTCATGAGAGGTTTTCACTATAAATAAATAGCCTATTAGCAAACATAATTGAGACTTCTTACTGAATAATCGACTTGTATTCAAAAGAAGCTTGAATTCAAATAAGCTCACTTAAAGGGAGTTGTATGAGGAATATCAAATTTGAATGTTGAATTTGCAAAGATCTAATAGGTCTTTAATGAGCATAAGTCAACCATTGAAGTTTAGGAATTATGTGAATAAAGAAAATGCAAGCAAAGATACAACCTTTTAGGTGCAAATACAAACATAATTTTATGATACAATATGCCACCAGATCTGTAATTCTTCATACAAGTAGATAAAAGGCGACACTAAATTAAATTCTCCAAGAATTATGAAATTTCTTTCAATCCAAAATTTAAAGGATTTCATTCTAATTATGATTTTCAAAATAAATAATTTCATTAATTAGATAAATTATCTAAGATATAAATTATTGTATATGCTCGGACATAGAGATTTAAAGTGTAAATTTTAATGTCTGAAAAGGCTGTGCAGGTTAAGTTAGAATTAAATGAAAATATAAAATTAATCTCTTGATTTAGAAATAAAATTATCTAAATTATTAAAAACTTGCATGGGCCCCGACACTACGCTGAATGCTTAAACTTAGTGACTGAGAATGTTGTGCGAGTTACTTCCTAGTTTGATCTTATGACCGGGTACGGGTTAAGAAAACCTTAAAATTCTAATTATTATAAATGTTTCAACTTATTAAAATATCTGAGAAGCTAATTCTGACATGTGATAGTAGATTTGATCCTCTATTATTAAACTAATAGAGTCGACAAGATCAAGCAAACTCATAAATCATGATGATGACTGTGTTGAATGGTGATTTCAACCAGAGGGGATAGTTACCATAAAAATATGCTCACAAGCTCAAATCAAATTAATCAAATTCAAATATCAATAAAAAGATGAAATCATGCAAAATTCTTAGTTCTAAATGTTAAAAGTGAAATTCAATTTTTAATATTTAAAGCTAAAACCCAATCCATCTTCCGCAACAGTTTATCGGAGGTGACAAATTAAAAAAACTCTACCTCATAAAGGAGCCAAAGTCAAATCAAGTGTTCTACTATATTCATTCTCAATCAATCTCATACCAATAAGGATGTAGCTCGTGTCCTTCAAGTGTGTGACTTGGCTAGTAGGCTCCACACATGATGTAGTTATGACCAGAGTCCTCTGATCCGGTGGTTGCCAAATGGAACCATTATATTACAATCATCATGCTCGATGGCTTTGCCCTTTAAGTTGTGAATCATAGGGTACACCTGATAGGGCAAAAAACCTTCTGTCAGCTAAGGTTGACTTAAGCCAGTCATCTTAGACAAACACCACCCCAGGTCTACAAGGATTTTTTGGATGACATAACACATGTGTTGCTGATCATTCGGTCAGGTTGGGTCGAGTACCTCCTTTGACTAAGTAGACTAGGGACCGCGACAGCCCGGGATGATGGAACATGGGATCTAGATTGAGCACATCATCATTCTGCCAACCATCTGCTTTAAGCTAATGATAATGAATTTCATAAATTATGAACCCCAAATTTCAAAACTCCACATCTACTATAAGATGGCATTTAACGACTAGCCTTAATCGAAAGTTCTCTCTCAGCATTGAGAGGGGTAATTAACTATAGGTGCTTGCGCCTATAAGAAACGTGGAACCGGATCTAAAGTCCTCACAAATGAGAAAATCTCTGAGTAGTGTCTTATCTACTATCTCATCTATCTTCTAAAAATTTCACCGATATTTAATCTACTCTCTTCATTTGTGAGAGGTCAGTGGTGAATTTTCAGATCCCGCAAAAAGTGAGGTAAACAAACTCATAACTAAATTTTATAAATAACTCATAATCTTATATAAACTCTAGCCATTAAATCAAGATAATTAAAAGTTTTAGTAACATCTTAGTTGAATGTTGTATGTTTAATATCATGCATTCATATTACTTCACTCTTGCTAAGAGAGAGCTTTCATCCTTGCATGATAGGAGAAAACTTGACCTTTGAGGGTCTCTTCTGTGATGGAAAATACATCTTTCTCTTTGATTTATCTAATAACCTCATTCATCATATATTTAGACATATAAAAAAAAAATCTTATGACCTTTGTCAAAATGAAGAGTCTAAAATTGAATAAAATTTGAAAAGATTTGCATTAGACTAGGTCATGGCTCATACCACTCATGCTAGTCTCTTAGGGAGTGAGTTTAAAGACTTTAATTTCTTTCTAAATAATAACAACTCAACTATCTTACAAATCATATGACTTGACTATATGATTATAAAGCATATGAGGAGTTAGCTGGCTACCACTCTAGATGGTTATAAGTCCAACAGTCATATGGTTTACTCTCTCTTGTGGAGGTAAACCATATACTAATTTTTGCTTAGTTTTAGGTTGTGCTTTGGCCCTTGCTAAAGCTCCCTAGATTTAGGATCTGAGGTTGATATTTTCTTCGGGTTACAAGCATAAATCGTTACCTCTTAGGCATTTCAACAATCTTGTATTGTGGGATTATAAGTCTTAGCTTTCTAATAAAAATTCAACTCAAATAAATAACTCTCTTCAATTTCAAATATATAAAGCCCAACTATATGGTAGATTGGAATGACCATTAGGTTTTCTAGTATCATGAGCATTCCCTACTCATCTCCTTTGACTTCAAAAATATGTCTCTTCTTTTGATCTATCCCATTTGATTTTTTAATATAACTAAATTTATTGATAGTTTTATCTTTGAAATCTTTGGAGATAATAATTGCTTACTTTAATTAAGAGTATTCTTAAGAAACTCCCCTTCATTAAAATGTAATTAACTATGAGGGCTTGCCCCTATAGAGAACTTTAGAACTTGGTTTAATATAAACCCTGCTTTATTCATCCATATAAAGCAAAAAAAAATCTCTGGTATATTCGAAGACCCATCATCCCTTAGGAGTTCTTATTAGGTGATTAGGTTCATTGAAGGGTGATGTATCTATCTTTCAAGATAGTACATCATACCTTAATATCATACACGATCACTTCAATAACTACACCCTCAGATCTGCGTGATGTCTCCTATACACATATCAAAAACAAACACCACATGTGGGTTATAGCTCTATTATGTTACACAGATATGTAACATGTGGGCTTCAACTCTGTATGTTACAAGGATATGTAACATATGGGCTGTAGCTTGTGTCTTTCTAATTCTAAACTCCCAAATGTCTATTATCTCATATCTGTTGGCTGTTGTCCTAAGATTGGGCTTGTCTGTACAGTGAGTGAACAAGTTGGAGGCTTGGAGCTTGAGGTATTTATTTTAATTCATAATTTGTTGTTGCCACTTGAACTTAGGTTGGAGCTTGAGGTATTTATTTTATTTCATAATTTGGGTTCTCCTTTTATTCTATGTTCTCCAATTCTTGTAATCATGTGGGTTGTAGCTCTATTGAGTTGGAGCTTGAGGTATTTATTTTATTTCATAATTTCTTGTCAATAAATTTAGTTGTGCTATTTATTTTGTTTTTCTAATTTGTTATATGGCTTGTGGTAAGCATATAGTGGGGGGCCGGAGGCTATCATAAAGTCGAAGATTTATTTGATTTGCTTATTCGAGAATCGGGACTATGATGAGAAGAGCATAACTTTGCAATTTTAATTTTTTCCAACAAAAATTTCTGATCCATTATTGGTGGCTCTCATTGGACGGCCAAGAAATCTCGCCAATCTATTTTGGGGCTTTCTTTATTTTAATGGAGCTATCGAATGGTCTTGGTAATCTAGAGTCTAGAAATGGATTATAGAAACTTGTATAGATTGTGGATACTTGAAGATGATTATAACTTTCTCTGAGTCCCAATAGTCAATTTAAATATGTAATATTGATATTATCTTTTATTTATATTTCTTTGTAATTTGATTTTTTGTACTAGCTAAACACAATTAAATATGTACAATGAAATAAAAATTGTACAAATTTCAGTTTGTCTATGTATTAATATGTGCAGTAATATTATCTTTAATTGATTTAAAAATTTTAACTGTTCTATTGATTTAAATTTCAATTTTACATTGTTAATTCAAGAAAATTTTATTTTATATGTTTCTTTTTTCTTTGTGCATTAAATTTAAGCTAATTTAACCAAAAGCGACTTGCTTATATTTTGAGCGAGCGATCCGGTTTGAGCTAAGCATGTGGACTTGTAAAATGAGCTCAAATTATTTCCAAGTCAGATTGAGCTTGATTCAAATTCGATTCGAGCTGGCTTGAAAGCAATGAGTATGATCTACGATCCGAATTCAAGCCAGGACAAAATTGATTCGAACCGATTTCGAGCCAATCCTGGATTGCTCGAAATTGGATCGGTCTCAGCCCTACTGTTAATTAAAAACTAATAAATTTTGGGGCATTTATATGAGGAATTGATATGACCCTGAAAATTCCTCTAGTCGAAACACGAATCTTGATGCCGAAAGCAAGCTAATCAGAAATTGAAACTGATCGAGATGAAGCACTCAAAATATCATTAGAAATTTTGAGACATCAATTAAATTCCTAAAAAGCTCTCAAATATGAAATGTTTATAGTCAAATCGAGCGTCTCAATGAGCCGGTTCCAACAAGCCAAAGATCTTACAATTCCAACTTCATTTGTGCATTCAAATATATAAAATACATCATATGATCAAGGGAATCATCATGAGCCGTCTGATAGAGAGGAGTGGTTTGAATTTTGCATGTATTTACAGAGATGCCACTCCTCAATCTATCAAATAGCCTCATTCCTCATATGAGGCCAAGCAAGAGAGAGGAGAGCTCTAAAGATCCTCCAAGCATAATCGTCTTTGCCACGGTCGTCAACCACCGCCGGCCGTCATTGTGCCCGTTGATCCTTATCGTCAATCTCTATCGGTCTCCATCATGATGACTTCTACGGTGATTATTTCACGCATTTACGCGGTGATTATTCCTATGTTTCGATTGTTCCCACATTTCTCGGTGATTGCTCACAGTTCACCATCATCATCTTCTGCTTCTATTACAACGATCGTTGTCACATAGCTGTTATTCCTTTCTCATATACAATTCTGTAATCCTAGTATCGGGAAGATCTTGTACTCTGAAACAGATACATAGTGGAAGCTTTTTACTGGGCTAGGCCCCGTGGTTTTTCCCTCTTTTCGAGGTTTTCCACATAAAAATTCTGGAGTTTTATTGTTCACTCTTTAAATACATGTGTGTGTGTCTGGATTTCACAACGAAGCTAAGGCGAAAACTTTTACTCTATCACAACTGGTTTTCTAGCACGCAATAGTTTGGCACCGTCTGTGGGAAGTTGATTCCCATTAATTCATCTTGTATGGTGACCAAGTTTTCTAACAAGATCAAAACCACCATCGAGGTAGAGCATTTCAAGCTTTTAAGGAAGCATGGCGAAATGAAGATTCATCAAACTTGTTCCTTGATTTTGTCGAGAATTGGGGACAAATCTTAATCTCAAAAGATTATCCAAATCGATATTTTGGATATCTAATTGATTATCAGTTCGAGAAGCAAGTCAATAATACTAATGAAAAAAGCCAAGGTGAAGGAGCAACTTTGGCTTTGCAGATGTTTTAATCGACCTCTTCCATACAAGTTATACATCGAGCAAAACTTCCGACAAACAATCTAGGATGGGTCAAAGGTCCTTGGTGGACTTCTGACCTCTTCCATGCAGTTAACGTCATCGAGCAAAGACTCGACAAACAACTAGATAGGTCAAAAGGTCCTTGGTGGACTTCCATAACCTCTTTCATACAGGTTAACGTCATCAAGCAAAGACTCTGACAAACAACTTAGGATGGGTCAAAAGGTTCTTGGTGGACTTCCCACGGCCTCTTCCACACAGGTTAACGTCATTGGGTAACACTCTGACAAATAACCTCGAATAGGTCAAAAATTCTTAGCGGATTCAATGCGACCTCTTCCATACATGTTAACGTCATCGGGTAACACCCTGACAAACAACCTCGGATAGGTCAAAAATTCTTAGCGGATTTAATTCAACCTCTTCCACCGCGGGTTGCGTCCGGTAAAGACTCGACAAACAACCTGGATAGGTCAAAATCCTCAGCGGATTCAATTCCTCTTCCACGCGTTAGCGTCATCGGTAAAGACTCGACAAACAACCTTGGATAGGTCAAAATCCTCGGATTCAATTCAATCTCTTCCGCGAGTTAGCGTCATTGGGTAACACTTTGACAAACAACACCGGATGGGTCAAAATCCTCGGCGGATTCAATTCCTCTTCCACACGGCTTAGCGTCATCGTGTCATCATTGAGCAAACACTCGACAAACAACCTGGATAGGTCAAAATCCTCGGCGGATTCAATTCACCTCTTCCATACGGGTTAACGTCATCGAGCAAAGACTCGATAAACCTTGGATAGGTCAAAATCATCAAGCGGATTCAATTGACCTTTTTTAGAGTTAGCGTCATCGGGTAACACTCGACAAACAACCTCGAATAGGTCAAAATCGCCAGCGGATTCATTTGACCATATAGGTTAACGTCATCAGTAACACCCACGACAAACAACCCGGATAGGTCAAAATCCTCAGGATTCAATTCAACCTCTTCACCGCGTTAACGTCATTGGGTAACACTCGACAACAACCTCGGATGGGTCAAAATCTCAGTTGATTCAATCTCTTCCACACATCTGCGTCATCGTGTTAACATCATTGAGCGCACGACAAACAACCGGATAGGTCAAAATCCTCATCTTTGCGGTCACGTAGCCAGTCATGGCAATCTTTCTGTCATGTATGCTCGGTTTACCGCCTGCCACCATCGCCCACCATTCTTCGCCGGTTGCCGCCAACCACGTCATGCCAACCATCATGGTAGTCCGCGTACTATCATCTTGGTCATGGCGACCATCGCAATTTTTTCGGTCGCAAACGTCGTCGGTCATCCACGCGATTACCGTCTTGTCGCCATGCCATTGTCGCCGGTTACTGTCGACCAATCCCGTCGGCGCAACCATCAGCGGTCATGGTAATACCGTCGCGGTCCGCCGCCATCATCCGCAATTTTTTTGCGGTCCAGTATGCGATCATCCCCACTTCTGTGGAGTCGCTCGTCGACTATCGTCTCGGTTGCGACCACACCCGTTCGCAAACCAGCATCGGTCCGCGCCCATACGCCGGTCGCTGCCGGACCATCCGCACAATTTTTCGCCGGTCTGACTATCTCGGTCATCCGCCACTCGATCTACCATGCATCGTCGACTTCGTCACCGGTTGCCCTGCACCGTGGTAGCCAATGATGTCGGTCCGCATACCAATGTCGCCGGTCCTTTCCGACCATGATCTTCACTACCGGCGCCAATCACCCTCGACCATCTCGGTTGTGGTTTACCGCCCGTCGACCACCAACCACCATCGCGACTATCGCCAGCCGTAGATCGCGTCGATCTCAGTCGGTCACCATCTGCTATCCTTGTCGCGCGTCGTCAGTCCGTCGCGTAGCCATCGTCGAACATCGCCGTCGACCGTCTCGGTTATCGTCTCCTTGATCGCCCTCGGTCGGCGGTCGGTTAACACCTCTTTCAAGCGGAGCCTTGCCATATGAACTACGGGTCTTGATCGCCCGATCGGTCGGTCCGACGAGGTTAGTTAATACCTCTTTCGAGGAAAATTGGAGTCTTGCGTATGAGCCCAGGGTTTTGATAGCCTCCGACCGGTCGGTCAGGCGGGTTAACACCTCTTTCAAAGGCGGAGCCTTGCCATATGAACTTTGGTCTTGATCGCCGATCACCGGTCAGATGAGATTATTTAATACCTCTTTGAGGGAAAATTGGAGCCTTGTCATGTGAACTACGGGTCTTGATCTCCTCTGAACGACCTTCTCTCAAGGAGAAGAGAAGGTGCCTTCTCCTTTGGCCCTAAGGGGGTTTTTATAGACCCATAAGCGACAAAAATTAAAATCAAAGAGTCAAAAGCAGTCAAAACCGCAAAAACCTCAAAACCTTCAAAATGGACAGCAAAACATACAAAAAAACCCTCTTTGGGCTCGACCAGCATGGCGCCCGTGGTGATAGCCAGTAACCATGCGTGGCAGCGCGCCGCTTCTCGATCCCTGACGCTCGCTCTTGCCCGTCGACCATTCCAGCGACCGGTCCCTGACCGCCGAGCGACCCACCAGCTCGTTCAGGCGTCGACTGGCGATGACCGTGTTCCATCGCGACCACTCGCCCGACCAGCGCAACCGCGCATGGTTTCGCCGACCGCTTCGACCCGTAGGCCGACGCGCCACCAGGGGGCGCCCATGGTGTCGCTCCGGTCGCGCATGAGCTCCAGTCTTTGAGCGGCGTGACCCGGATGGGTCGTAACCTCGAAATTTTATGCTGCTTTCCTACACATATTTGTGGTGCATGCCGTAGTCATAATCTTGTGCTTACGTGAAGATCGTTCTCTCAAAATGTGGTTAATGGACCAGATTTCATTGAAGAATTTGCTATTTTGAAGTACTTGGCACATATTTTTTGATGATTGAGATAATATCATCCAAAAAATAGGAACACGATATGACACGAAAATTCTCTAGTCGAAACGCGAATCTTGATGTCAGAAAGCAATTGTCAGAAATTGGCGGTGAGATGAAGCACTCAAAATATCATTGGAAACTTTGAGACATCAATTAAATTCTTAAAAGCTCTCAAATATGAGTGTTTATATAGTCAAATCGGCGTCTCGACGAGCGGTTCAACAAGCCAAAGATATTCCAACTTCATTTGAGCATTCAACTACACAAAATACATCATATGATCAAGAGAATCATCATGAGCGTTCGATGGAGAGGTGGTTAGGATTTTGCATGTATTCTGAGGCGTCCTCTCGTCTATAGCCTCATTCTTCATATGAGGCGAGAGAGAGAGCTCTAAAGATCCTCCAACTGTCGTCAACTCGTGTCGTCGACCACGCCGTAGGTACGGCCATTGATCCTGCCGTTGTCGATCTATTGGTCTCTCCGTCATGATGACTTCCAGGTGATTGCTCGCGTTCTAGGTGATTGTTCACTGCATTTAATAATTATTCCCCACATTTCTCGGTGATTTGCCATACGGTTCACCATCATACATCTGCATACCTCGATCGTTGTCACACGTAGTTGTTGTTCCTCTCATATACAATTCTGTAACCCGATGTGAAGATCTTGTACTGAAATAGATACATAGTGGAAGCTTTTGTTGTTGGCTAGGCCGTGGTTTTTCCCTCTTGTCGAGATTTTTTGGGTAAAATTTTGGTTTTATTGTTCACTCTTTAAATATCACGTGTGTCTTTGGATTTCAATGAAGGTAAAACTTTTACTCTACCGGCCGATTTTCTTCGGAATTAATACTCCAAACGAGCATTAGTTATCAGTCCCTCAAAAAGAAAGAGACTAAAAACCTTTTTGATTGAAACAATTTATCAATTATGCATTGTAAGTATAGTATTAAGTACACGTTAGATTATTTCTTATGTATGATTGAACATAAAATGATACTTATTTTGTTAATATATTTTATATAGATTGTATTAATATATTATTTTTTTTTAAAATAATTTTTTGGCACGACAATGGGTTGTTATCACTGTGATCTATAGTGCTTGTAGGGTTGGTCCTAAAGTCACAGGATATTGAGGATATGTGCGATGACGCTAGGACACAAGCGTTAGGATGAATTGAAAAAGCAAGTAGAGCTTTTAGAGCTCTTCGAGTTCGACGATTCTATTTGTTTAGAGTGCCCTCTTCAAAATATTAGAGCATGACTTGCTAGTTATATGCATGGCACCTTAGTCATTTTTACTTTAATTCTGGACACTTTGAAAGGCGATTTGTAGAGATCCCCCTTACGATTTAATTTTTTTTAATATTATAATATCATAATGATCTTGGCATTGCCTAATTCTAGTCTTGTCAAATTTGTGCTGTCAAAATGTTTATTTTGATTATATATATGGAAAAAAAAAGTCATTTGATTCTTTAAATATTTTTATAAAAGTATTAATTATAATTTAAACACTTGTTTTAGATTTATTTATATACTGATCAAGATGAATTTAATATTATTAAGTTCACATTATCATATATATTCTTTTCAATTATAAAATTATTTAACAAAAATAGATGATCATAGACTTGATGTAACCTTTTTTTTATATAAATATTAAAATTATGTGTGTATTTATACGTATCTGAAGTGGAGCTCCAAATTGATTCAAATTTAAATAACAATTTAATAATTTAGAAGTAAATTTTAATCACGTTTATTTTAGCATTTAAAGTTTGCGGACCCTGAACCGTAACAACGACCTGAGCCCCACCACCGGTGCTGCAGAATAATTCGGTGGATTTTTTTTTTTTTTCCTCAATTTTAAAATCACAGGACAAAAGAAAGTCGGTGGGAGTCCAAACAAGGTGGCCAACAAATTGTCTTTTTTGAAGCCGAAGGATGACGTGCCGATGCCAACGTGGCATCCAGTTGCCCACCAGCCACCGAAAGCGTGGTCGGTGGGCCCACCACTGTGTACCTCTAACGAAACCGATAGAGATTAACAGTAGGCAGCTAGGAAAGAGTTGCCCTTTAATTTTATTTTCTAAATGGTTTAAAAATTAGGAAGATTTATTATGTATTTATATAATTAATATTTAAAATTAGATATTTATTTTTTTTAATATTTTTTAATATTTTAAAAGATACATTTTATTTTTTTAATATTTATATGTTTGTAAATCTTCCTAAAAGCTAATGTGTATCTTATTTTAATTGTTAATAAGTATATCAATTAAATTTGAAAGAAAATAATTTATTTTTTACTCCTAAGTTTTCTAATGACTCACATGGCACATCACTAAGTGTCTAAATAGTATAACCTTTTGTGTAAATTTTTTTGGAGCATAAGTATTTTAAAATAAAAAAATCTATATTTATATTCGTGCCATCAAAATCAAATATATTTGTAGATCTAAGAGAATGTTTGAGACAACTATAATTGTATAAAAAAATAGTGATGAATATATTCCAGAAGAAGTTATTATGATATATAAATTATTTTTATTTTATAAAAGTCAAATCACAAGTAATCAAATCATATTGAAAAATATAATCAGAACATAACTATGCAAATGACATTACAGTACGATATAGACAGCACTGCACCAACACTACTGCCACTCAAATGAGGCTTAAATTTAAGCAAAAGTTTTGAACTAAAGTCTATGTATTTGTATATGATATTGTCAAAAATTTTAAATATTAGTGAAAGTAAAAATATTATAAATTAGATTTTGATTGTAATTTTAATATTTAGATCAAAACTTATTCAACGAATATTGGTGAATAGTATAGTTTGATAAATATTTAAAATTTGAGAAATCTATTTGAAATTTTCTTAAAAAATAGCAAATATTGTTACATTCCCCGCATAAAATTTGAGATTTAGAAACATCACATCAGATGTCATAAATATGACTAAATTTAATTAGAACTAATAATATATAATATTTTAATGTTTTACATGTGAATCAATCACTTCATCCTTCCTCTTCCAACATGATTTTTTTCCTAAAATTACATAAAAATGGGTAAGAAAAAGTGCAGTGATATATGAGCATTCCCAAATTCAAATTTTTCTAAAAAATGTCTAAGTTTTGTCTTTCAATTTGATGTTAATATTTTGGGAATTTGAATGATCATCTAATATATCCGAATAAAATAATATTAATTATTCTTTGGATGTAGTAAATTTATGAAATGAGATTGATGCCGATTTCCTTTCAGCCATTCAATGCAATGAGATATTTAAAGAGAAGAGTGAAAACTAAATTAGATTGTTAACATGTAAGGGAATACACAATAAAGAGGTTGATAGCAACATAGCAACAACAGCAAGCCTTTATCCCACTATGTGGGGTTGGCTACATGAATCCTTCATCTCCATTGTGTCCTATTATGTGTCAAATTCTCATTTAATTCAATTATACTTAGGTCATTTTTTATACATCTTAACCAAGTCTTTTGTCTGCTACCTTTCTTAACATAAGGCAAAAATCTACTCTTCTTGGGTCATCGACGATCTTTTATGTGGCCAACCATATAAGGCTCTCTCCAATCTTATCTCATTGGCTACTCCAACTTTTTTTCCAACATACTCATTTCGCATTTTATCTCTAAGAGTAAAGCCACTCATCCACGAGCATCCTCATCTCAGTAACACTTAACTTAGTCTTATGCTTCTTTATTGGCCAACATTTTGCACCATAAGTTATTGCGGTCTTACCACCCTCTTATAAAATTTTTTTAAGTTTAAGTGGAACTTTTTATCACAACAAGCCATGTATTCTCCTCCTTTCCATCCAACTTGAATTCTACTAATAACATCTCCATCTATGTGACCATCATTTTGAACAATAGAACCTAAATATCTCTCACTCTTATTAATGTTCTTGTTCACATATCACAACACTACCACTAACTTCTACAACTAAAATTACACTCCATATATTCGCTTTAGATCTACTTAACGAAAACCTTTACTATAATATTGACATCCATAATTCAAGTTTCTCTTAGACTCCCTCTCTAGTCTTATCAACAAGAAGAATGTCATCAACAAAAAGCATACACCAAGGTACATCTTCCTGTAAATGCCTAGTAAGGACATCCATAACTAAAGCAAAAAAAGATAAGGGCTTAAAGCTGATCCTTGATGTAATCCAACTGAATTAGAAAATTATTTTGTCAATCCTCCTTGCGTTTGGACACAAATACTTGGTATAGTATATCCTATCCTTACTTGAATATAACCGGATAACTCCTTTCTCTAGAACTCTCCAAAGAACATCTCTTGAAACTTTATCATAAGCTTTCTCTAAATCAATAAATATCATGTAGATCCTCCTTACTTTCTCTATACTTCCATCAAACCTCTTAACAAATGTTTAGCATCCACAGAATCTAGCAGATGAAACCAAATTGATGTGAGAAACTTTTGTATCACATTGTAACCTTTCAATTACTCTCTCCCATAATTTTAATGTATGACACATTAACTTAATTCCTCTATAATTTGCACACTCTTGTGCATCACCATTATTCTTAAATATAGGAACCAACAAACTCCTTCTCCACTATCGACATCTTTTAGTTTTAAAATAACATTAAAATGATTTGTAAGCCAATAAATTCCTTGATCTCTTAAACATTTCCACACTTCTATTGGAATATAATAAGGTTCTACTTTTTTTTCACATTTCATTTTTTTTAAAGCTTCTCTAACTTCAAACTTACTAATACGATGATAAAATAAAATTCTCTATTTTTGTTTAGGGTATTAAAGTTGCTAAAATCAATTGTACTTTCAGATCATTCATTGAAAAGTTTATCAAAATACCTCATCCACATAATTTCACTATCCTTTTCTAAGAAAAGCATTTTATTATTTTCATCCTTAATACACCTCACTTGAACTAGGTCATTACTTCTCCTATCTCTTTGATTGGCTAAATTATACATACATCTTTCATCTTCTTTGGTATCTAATCTATTGTATAAATTACTAAAAGCTAAATTTTTTGCATCATATATTTCTTTCTTAGAATCTCTACAGGCCACTTTATATCTTTCTCAATTCTCTGAGTTTTTACATCTAAACCAAGTTTTATAATAATGATTTTTATTTCTTATCTTTTATTGAGCACTCTGACTTCACCACCTACTATTTTTATTAAAAGAAGTTTTTCTTTTTGATTCTCCAAGTATATTTTTAGCAACTTGCTTAATTTCACTACTATTTTTTTTCACATAACATTAGCTTTCTTATGAACATCTCAAATATTAAGCTCTTGTAGCTTGCTCTTAAAAATATTTTTATTTGTGTTCTTTAAGTGTCCCATCTAATCCTAGGATAATAATTTGATTTATTTTTCCTCTTATAACCTTTCATCTTAAAATCTAAAACTAACAATCGATGTTGGGTACTTAAACTTTCACTTGGTATGACCTTACAATCTTTTCTAATCTACTTCATATCGTAAAATAATCAATCTGTTTTACAAGATCCATTTTTATAAGTAATAATATGTTCATCTTTTCTTAAAGTATTATCTTTCAAAACTAATAATATACCTTCTTCAATTTTACAAATCCATAACCTGAATACTTTTCAATCTTCACCACCTTATGTCCATTTAAATCTCCTCCAATAAATACTTTTTTTCGTATCTCTCCATTTCAAAATTTTCTTTTCTTTTACATCCATAAACACTACTTAGCATAAACACTTATAACATAATCTAGTATCAATAATAATCTTTAAGCTATAATTCTCCACTCCTATTAATATTTAACATTATCTTTCAAACTTTTATCTATAATCACCATACACCATTTCTAGTTACTTATCTGAATACTAAAGTTTAAAATATAAACTATCAATCTCCTTGACCTTCTCCCCAACCTATTGAGTTTCTTGAATATATAAAATATTTATCTTTCTATGAACCATATGTACTAATTCCATTAATTTACAGTACCTATATTCCAAGATTCTAATTCTAGTTTAGGTGGATTAACTTCTTTGCATCCATAATGTGAGATCCTTGCTTATTTAACATTGCATGATGTCACGTGACCCAGCAAATTTTTTACTATATTCAAGCCATACAACGCGTCGCTTCCAAGGGACCCCCTAGTATTAACACAATGATTTAAATGATTTATGACATGATTATTTCGACAAGTTTTATGTTGATTGTCGACTACCTATCGTAACCCTCCATTTTTTACATCCGGGCTTGAGATCGGCAAAGATAGTAAGAGATTAAAAACGAAGGACAAATAAGATCTAGAAAACGAGAGAGTAGAAAACTAATTGTGGACTATGGTTATAAATTCTTACATGCAGGCTATTGGAGTATATAGTTGTATTCTCGCTATATATTTTATCTTTTTGGAGCCTACATAATGAATATATAAGTATGTATTTTTAAAAAAAATTAAGGTATGCAGTGACTACACATCAAATATATACTTGTGTAGAGCTATGTTCATCGGTAGCACCTAATAAGAGAGAGAGAGAGAGAGAGAGAAAGAGAGAGAGAGATGATGATGATGGATAGAGAAGAGAATCATTGACCATCCTCCCTAGGTTTCATTCAGATTTTAATTTTTAAGTATTTATATTTTAAAGAAGAAGAACATAATTAAGGAACTATTTATTTAACTTAAAAGCATTTTAAATATAGTATATTTGAAATATTTAGACTTATTTAGTTGAGTTTAAAATAAATTCAGGATATTATGTTTTATAAATGTTTGAAATAAAAAAAATTTCCATTAAACAATGTAAAACTAATGTTAGGGTAAAGATCACAATCATTATCAATCAATGCAAGTGATGTATGAATGTTTTAGCAAAGAGTGCTATTGGGTTCGAAAGTAAATGTAGCGTCGAGTGTGGACATGAACACAAAGATCATTAGTATCAAGTGATAACACGAATACTAAGATGGAATTATATGCATATCACACAATTTTTCTGTATTTATATATCTAATATTTAAAATTCATTTTTTATATATATATATGATGCACCAATCTTCAATATTATAATCACTCTTTATTTTTAAAAGTTCATATATCACTTTAAGTATAAAAAACTATTAAAAATTAAATATCAAATTTTAAATATTAGATACGTAAATACATAAAAATTATATGATATGTATGTAAATCTTTCAAAAATAATTTCAATATTTTGTATACTAATTTATTTTATTTGTGATATATATATATATATATATATATATATATATATATATATATATATATATATATATATAGAGTTGTATTAAGATTTTAGTTGAAGAAGAAGAATCATCAATACATTTCTTTTGTTACAAGATGGAATTGATTTATAGCTTTAAAATGCAAAATAAAAATAAAAAAAAATGCTGGAAATTTCTTTGTGCTTTGTGGTAGGTATGATTCTTTTTACAATATCAATAATGAGGGTAATTGAATCATACAATTTTTTTTATGAATACAAATATAAATGTAAATATATTCATTTGATTTTTAAAACTAATATGAATATATTAATTTTTAAAAGGTTTTCATACAAATTCAAAAATTAACAACCACAACTAATTTTAAAATTTTAATATAAATATCTTTAAATAATTTATTAATATTTTAAGTAGATTATGTATTAAAATATACTAATGAAATAAGTGGTTTAAAATTTTAGATTTAGAAAAATAAGTTGAAAACACGGCACTATTATAATTAGATTTGAATAAATGAAAATACTTTGAGGAACACGGCACCATTATAAAAGCGCATCAGCATAAGGCCGAAATGGTCAAAAAGAAGTTTTCTAATTTGGAAATTTAATGAGCCGACAGACTAATAGTAGCCTCTCTTTTTTTTTTTCATTGAGATAGAAAAATATTTTGGCATGCACTATGTCCTGCCCTTTTAATTCCCATTATCCCATTGAAAATAAGGGTTGATATTTAAATTAAATATAAAAAATTGCATGAAAATTACATTGATTTTTTGTTTGGATTGAGTGTGAATAGATTCAAATAACTTGAGCTAAAAGTTAAGAATCCTTGGAGATCATTTTTATTTTTTATTTTTTTATTTATAATTTTTAAAAATAAAATATGTTTAATGATCATTATTATTTTTTAAAATATTCAAAATATTTAAAAACTATTTTTAGTAATTTTAAAATCAATGTTAATTATTTTTTGAAAAAAATATATAAATAATAATAAACAAATATTTTTTTAAAATAATATTAACATACAAATAAAAAATACAAAATAAAATTGATTCCAAATAGCTCCTAAATTTTTAGGTCAGTTTAACTTTTAAGTTAATTTTAAATGAATTGAAAGGCATCAAACAACAATTTAATGAATATCACTATCAAACCAAATAATTAATAAATAAACTATCACTTCCTTAAAATAATTTAATTATAACAAGGCATAATAAGATCTTAAATATCAATAAGATTAATAACTATCAATAATCAGTTATCAACCATAAGGAAAATTTACATACATATCATACAATTTTTTTGCCTTTACATATCTAACCATTAAAATTTAATATTTACATATATAATATTTTTTTTATCTATAAAAAAAAATATTTCACTTTAAGAAAAATTAATGATAGTGATCTTTTGATTTGATACTAAAGATTTAAATATTATTTATATAAATATTAAATTTTAAGTATTAGATTTATAAATATATAAGAATTATGTGGTATTTATGTAAATCCCCCTAAGTTAAATATAACCTCCCATCATCTATAATAATTTTTAGATTCATATCCTGAATAAGAGAATAATATCGTACTTTTGTATAGGATCCTACGATTCTTAAATAGACAAATTCTATTAAATAAATTTACTTTATGTTTAGAACACTTAGGTTGGCTTCTCATATTCATCTTCCTACCTAAAAAAATAATTAAAAGACAGAGAAAAAAAACATGAAAACCATATGTGCTGGTTGGGATTTTTTTTTTTTTTTGTTTTTGTTTTGTATATTTTAATTATATTTTTATTTGAAATAAAAAATATTTGATGAAGATAATTATTTTTAAAAAAAATTTAAACATGCATCTAAAAATTAATTTAAAGTATTTTTAAAAATAATATAATTTTTTAATTAAAAAACAAAAATGCATAAAAAATGAACAAAATAAATATGTTTATTAATAATGATATAAAGATTTAAAAATAATCGCCAAAACAGCCCTTAAATAATCTGTTCGAAAATATAAAATATAATTTTAAAATTCTAAAATAACTATCCAGACCAGGTCATCCATTTATTTGCTTTTTTTAAATTTATAAGATGGTTTTTTTTTTTTCGGTAGGATCCGATACTTTGGGATTTTATTTTCAGCTAATGTGCCACTTATTTGAACAAATTATATATAAATATTCCAATATATAAAAATCATTATATATATATATATATATATATATATATATATATATATATATATATATATATATATATATATATATATAATTTAAAAATAAAAAAAATCACCAGCAGAAAGTCAAAATAATTTTTATCCATGCATGTGTGAGAAGACGTGGTCAAACACCACTAAAACACGCTCAACAGTCAACAAAAAATTTAGATTTCTCCTAATTGAAATGCTAAAATTCGATTGAAATTCAAATTCAAAAACTAAATTAAAACTTAAATTAAGTAAGAAAATACAGATAAACATGAAGATAAACATTAAATTAGAGAGAAATAAATAGAGAATACTTAAAGGAAAACTAAAAAAGAAATATAATAATGAAGTAAAATACTTACTTTAAATGCAAACAAATTTCATTCCTTTCTTCAAAATCTTTAAGGGCTATGAAGTATTTTTCAAGCAAATGATATGAAAGGCAAGACCCCTCTTAGCCTTATTTATAGGAAAGGAAAGCCATCTTTGTGGGACCCACTTATAATTAAACTAATAATTAAGTATAATGATGGGTGCGACATATGTAAAATATATCTCAACAATCTTGTTCCACGTTTGCTATCAAATCAAATGCAAGTGAAACTTAAGGAGGTTAATACCAAGCTCATAAGAGATTTACAATAAACTTAAAGTCTAATTTTCAAATAAGTATGGAGCATGATGTAGAGTTAAAGATGAATCCATATTGGGTTTAATAGCTCTTCTATGAATATGGATGTGACTATGATGTTAGCCAATAAACATAAATATGACTAAAGCAGTAGACACTGAAGTTATTATAACTTATTCCAAGTGAATTAAAAGTGATTTAATTGGACACAGTCGAGCTTGGAAAATGATGATGAAGCTTGATAATTCATTTATAGTCTATAGCAAACTATAAGGGTTAATAGTTAATTAGTTAAGAAGAACTAATTGAATCTTGTGGCTTATGTTCTATCATCTGTGAAAAATGATTGGAATAGAACAAGTCAAGTGCAAATATAACTTTGAATTCATGTTATACTTATGAGGATGTTACATGAAGCTAGAAGGTTAATTTTCAAATGAGATAGAGTTCAATTCAAACCCTAAAGTGAGATTCATAAAGAATAAGTCTTCTTATATAATATATTGGAATGTCTAATTTAAGATGAATTTTTAAAGAAGGCTTTCATTGAACATAAAATTGGCACATTTGATATTTGTTGAGTGCTATCCTCAAGTTGAGATGAAAATCAAATGAATCTTAAAAGAGATTTTCACTAAAAAGGAGCAACCTATTGGAAAGACTATAAACCAAATGATATTTGAGAATTAGAAAATCTAGTAAGTAAGCTAATTGCGAGCAACATTTTAAATTATAATCTAAATCGAAACACCACCGGATTCGCAACACATCGTATAAGAGAATAGAATGTCTTAATTAAGGCATTCTTAAATACACCCGCATGAGTCCCGATACTATGCTAAATGTTTAGATTCAAATGTTTGAGGATTCTGAGCGGGTTGCTTCCAGGTTTAGTCTTAGGATGATTTATAAACAAAACCTAAAATCTATTATAATGATTTCAAATTAGTGAAATATCTGAGACACTAATTATGTGTGATCTCGATCTTATTAGAGCTAAACATAGTTGACATGATCTAAAGTTCTCAAGTATATTCAAGTCAATCAATTAACTACCCCAATGATGACTGTGCTGAATGGTGATTTCAAATGGTGGGGATACTTCCATCAAAATATGATTCCAATTTCAAATCAAATTAACTCAAATTGAGTGTCAATCTAAAAACTATTTAAATGAAACTCAATTATTAAAAGCATAAAACAAAATTCAATTTATCTTTCTTCCGCAACTGTTTGTCGAATGTGACAAATTAAGAAAACTCTAGCTCACAAAGGAGCCAATGTCAAATCAAGTATTCTACTATGTTCACTCTTAACCAATCTCATGCTAGTAAGAATGTGGCTCGTGTCCTATAACTGTGTGGCTTGACCAGTAGACTCCACAGATGATGCATTTACGACCAAAGTCCTCTGATCGGGTAGTTTGGCCAGTAAGGCTCCATTATATTACGATCACAATCGTAGCTCGTATGCTCCCCAATGACTCTGCTCTTTGAGTTGTGAATCATAGGGTATACTTGATAAGACAAATAGTCATCTGTCAGCTAAGGTAAACTTAAAATTGTCTCCTTAGACAAACACCACCCTATGCCTATAAAGATTTCTTAAATGACGTAACCCATGTGTTGCTGATAAGGATCCTTCATCAGGTTGGGTCGACTACCTCCTCTAAGTAGTGAACCACAACCGATATGATGGAACTATGGGATCTAGATCAGGCACATCATCATTCCCCCAACCATCCGATTTAAGCTGAAATGATGAATTTCATAATCTTAAATTTCATAATATTTGAGTTGTGAATCATAGGATATACTTGATAAAAAAATAATCATCTCTCAGCTAAGATAGACTTAAAATTGTCTCCTTAGACAAACACCACTCCAGGTCTATAAAGATTTCTTGGACGTAGCCCTGTTACGATAAGGATCATTCTATTGATCACTACCTCCTCCGACTCCTGATTACTTAAATCACGGCGATGACGAAACCATGGGATCTAGATCACGTACATAATCATTCCCCCAACCATCCGATTTAAGCTGAAATGATGAATTTCATAATCTTAAATTTTAAAACTCTATATCGCTACTATGCTACGCTAAGCTAAATGCTAGCCTTAATCAAAAGTTATTCTCTGCATTGAGAGATTAACTATAGGCTTTAGGAAACCTGGAACCAGATCTAAAGTCCTTACTAAATGAGGACGAAATCTCTGTAGTGTTTTATCTACTATTCCATCTGTCTTCTAAAAATTACACCAATACTTAAATCACTCTCTTCAATTCAATATTGTCGAGGAGGTGATGTATATATATATATATATATATATATATATATATATATATATATATATATATATATTTAATAGGTATTCTATAATTAAAATGATCATTCTTGGTTTTAAAAAAATATATTTTGTTTAAACAATATTAATAATATTCAACTATAATGAAATATTTGAGAATGAGTCTTGCTATCAATTGATCATTTCAACCAACAAATTTTATGTAAAAATAAAAAAAAAATCTTCCAGGAGGAAAATATGATGAGGAGGAAAATAAAGGAGATAATGAAGATGAAGCTCGAAATTGTTTAAGTTAAAACTTGTGAGGAAAAAAGGGGGAGACTTGCAGTTTTGAAGCTCTTGATCAAGATAAGAGATAATGGGGTGGTTGCTATTGGCTGATGGGAGAAGGAATGTGAGGAATAGCTTGGATTTTAAAATTTTAACCTTGTGAAGTAGTTTAATGTATAATTGTAAATAGGAATGAAAAAAGAGGATAATCAAGTTTTAGCATATTGTTTAGCTTAAGAGCTTGAAGTTAAGAACCTAAGTAGGTTGAAGTGCTTTGGAGTTGAAGTAACACAATCCAAGCAAGGAATCTCATCTTTCAAATAAAGTTATGTAATGAAGCCCTTAAGGAAAAAAGAAAAAAAATTGTATGTAAACTATCAAATATATCAATATATCCTCCCAATCAATTCAGATAAGTTGGGAATAGTGTTGTAATAGACAAAGAATTGTTTTAATTCTTTGTGGGTTGACTCATTTATCTCTCCCGTTCTTGATCAGATGCAACTTATACTACTAGCTTGATTAGCCAATTTATTCGCAATCCAAATAAAATTCACATATCGATTATAAATTGAGTACTATAGCAGTTATGAAATTCAAGGAAAAATTGTGTACATTAAAAGCTCATTCTAGTACTAGAGGTGTATAAAGATGCTAATTATGCAAGATTTATCATTGCTAGAAGGTCAACTTCTAAATATTACTCTTTTTTTGGTGGAATCTTATAACATGAAAAAAAATAAGAAGCAAGTGTGGCAACAAGATTAAGTACTCATTAGAGTTTTGTTAATGAGAATGATTATAATTGAAATCATTCTAAAGGAATTAAAAAATTTATTGGGACAACTTGAATATACTTTATTTTAAGAATAATAATCTAGTGCAATGTCATTGAACAAAATCTAGAGAGCTTAATCGACACTTCATTAAAAAAAAATTTACGCATTGGTTTGTACACCTTATTGATAACTCATATTTGTGCTTAGAGATTAAATAATGGAGTGTATTGAATCATTACATCCAACTTGGGAATGAAAAATATCCATTCACCAACTTAAACGGGAGTTATTGGAATCCATGATTTTATACCAATAAAGCAAATTAAGATCTCAAATGAGTGTGCTAATAAATGAAATCATTATGAGTCACCAAAAAAGAAAATTCATTACATGTTTGGGCGTAGAAAACATATTTGTGTTCTCTAGATTTCAAATATGGCTAGATTTATTTAAAGTATGAATCATATTAATGTGAATTATTTTCCTAATTTTTTCTAGACTAGCTAGTATATTGTCTTGTATCAAATACCACTTGAGTGAATAAAAAATACTTTCATATTCTCCATGGGTCAATTAATTTGAGTTGAGCCAAACCTCCATCTAAGGCTCTTAGATGTAAATTGATCCCCATTGCACACCACTCATAAACTGAATGAGCACTAACATGAGTTAATGAGAGCCTAAAGTGATCAATGATTTATTTTGGTTTGAACTGAGTCCATTTGAATCCTAACTATTGGCCATGATGGACCAAATAGACATTATGCAATTTATACCTCTATAGTGAGGCACTAAATTTATTTTGCTTTATCTACTAACTATCACCATAGAGTTAACTATGTAAGGGACCATCACATGTCAACTTATGTGGTGATCCACTCACCTTGTGTATGAGTTTATATGGCTTTCCAAGTTTTGCTCTAGAATATTTGAGAATTTGAAGAGATCACTCAAAGGTCGAGAGTGTTTGTGTTGTCTTTGGACTTAAACCTGAATTAGAATAAATTCAAGTCTAGGAGAAGGTGCCTATTGATTCAAGGTATTGATGGGTTCATCTGATAAAACTAAGTTAATTTTAAATAAGAATTCCCTTAACCTTATTAGATGTTAATAGGCTAATTTGCTCATCCATAATGGATGATTCTTTTTTTAATGACTTCCTATTTTCAATTATTTTATTTTTTTAACTTTTATTCTAGAATTGATTATGTAATTACTCATACTAAAATCATATATATTTTATTTTCAACAAGTGCATGAATTTTGATGCTTTGCATTATTTTTTATTTTTATTTTTTTTGGGTTTTGAATTTGAAATCATTATTTTCTAGTAAAATGACATTACAATTTTCAGTTGGATTGATTTCTTTCTTAGTTCTTAGATTTCATTATAAATAGGTACTAAGAAGCAATAGTTGTACCCATTAATTCTTTATATATTTTGTATGATTTTGAACGTCTCATAATACACCTGAATTTAAAATTTTAGACCCTTCTTTGCTGCACTGTCATCTCCACCATTATCCGGCAGCTGGCTTAGCCTGACGGTAAGGAAAACAGCATTTTGTTGGGGCCGCTAACAAGAAATGAGAACAAAGAAAGTAGCATTCTCTCTGACTGTGTACAGTATGTCTTTCAGAAGTACTTAAATGCTGTATATTAATCTTTGTGATTGAGTTCTTCATGTCCTTATTGGTGTGCACTGAGCATGTCTAATGGGTGCTGTAAATGTACTAAAATTATACCCTAAATGTAAGCCGCAACTGATTCCAAAGAATCAGCAAACTTAGAATAAAGGGTATGAGGCATCTAATCAAGTGTAGAATCCTACTTCGGCCATCTGTAAGAGGAACCCTAATGAATCAAGCGAAGCTTGAAAAACATTTTTCGTTAAACCATGAGAACCTTAAGGGGAATATCCCAAGCAATCAAACTCCTCCATAGACGATGACCGAAAATCAATGGTGGGTGGGCATCCAAGATTAGAAATGGAGGAAACGAATTCTGCAGCAAGTAATGGCAGAGCCTGCTCCACAAAAGCAATTTGAGAAGCAACATTAGGGAAAGCTAGCTATCATGATTCAGGAGGCTCTGAAAAAAATATTTATCTAATTAAATATTGGAAGGATCGGTTTACAAATATGCATTAAGTGGGGATTTCATTGTAAATTCCGAATAAGGCAGGGTGGCATGGAGAGGAGAAATAAAATGTTGAAGAGAAATAAGAAAACTAATCAAAATTCACTCAACAAAACTCTCCCCTCGTGTTGAACTCATTTTTTAGACTAATTCATCCTCAATCCATATAGGGGTGTAAATTATTTGGCTTTAACCAAAAAATTAAGCAGAATCAAAATTTTTGAATAATTTGATTTGGTTTGAACTTAATAATTTGAATTTTGGTTATAATTAATGATAATTTTGGTTTTCAGTTTTTGGATCGATTTGTTAAATAAAATTTTGGATGGAACCAAATAAACTAAAATAATTATATGATATACGGTATTATTAATTTATATATTATAGATTTATAATAAAAATTATAAATATAAATTACTATTGTTTGTTCATTATATAATAAAATATTATACAAATAATTTTTAAATGTAGTAAACTTCGATTTATCTAAAATCAAACTAAAATAATCGGACCAAATTGTTATTCAATTTATTTGATTTTATATTTTATTTGGTCTATTTGATTTAATATTTTTAAGAATCGAAAATTAATTAGTTTTAAAAATTTATAATCCAATTCATTCAAATCAATCAAACGCACACTCCTAAATCCATATGCTTCTGGCTTGTTCCGGTGCGCTAAGCTCTAGCTGATGTTCAATAATAGGCTTGCGGATTTTGGCCCATACCTCTCACCCGGCTTGGGCTGCGTTTTGGGCGGCAGTTGCAGTGCAATGTGAACTGCACTACAAATGTATTTGAGAAACTGAGTTTTGATTACGTTTTAAAAAATTTGCAGTGAAAAACTATTTTTCAACCGGACTTGGGACTTATTTGGAAGAACTTTTTCCTGCTTTATATTTTTGAAAACACTACTACGAATGTCTAAAGTATGTTTGATTTTACCAATTTTAAAAAGTATTTTTAATAAGACATCATTTCTCTTTTTTACTAGACTGTCATTTTGATATAGCTTTTTAACACAACTTATTCAAAAATATTTTTAAATTAAATTTTGCAATCAAACCCACCAAATGGGCACTTGGCCGTTTTACTTTTAAAAAAGTTTGTTTTGAAATAGATTTTAGAAACGCTACTTTAAAATATCGTATATAAACAGTTTTTTATAAAGAGAGGAAAATGACGTTTTGTAAAATATGCAGAAAATTCAAATAGATTTTAAAATTTATAAATGCCGTTTTAAAAAATGCAATGCAGGAAACAAATGAGGCCTTAATAGAGTGTAGTGATTACTCAAAAGTTGCGGTCTTATTTTTTTTATTTTTTTTAAAAAAATTATAATACCTATTATAGTTTTTTAGATAGTATTTTTTTTGTATTATTATATTTTCATATAATTGACGCTTCCCTAAAATATATCGTTCGTGGACTCACCCTACTATGGCTGGTTCTTATGGATTAACTAACTTTTTGAGACCCAAAATACTAGCCTACATGCTTCACATCACGTGGTGCTAGTGTCAGTATTATATCAAATGACTCTGCAGCATCATGATTAGTTACACTTATTCTCTTTGCTTGTTGAAGCATCATGGTTAGTTACACTTGTTGACCTCTACGCTAACTCCATAGATCGAGTCAAGTGAACATGGTGAAATTGACAGACAATGAACATGAAAACACTTGAATTAGAGTCAAACTATTTTGAACATCACTGAAACCATCCAAGCAATGTCATACTAGTGTGTTTGAAACACTGACAAATATAAAGATGAGCTTTTTGTAAGAAATCGAAACAAATAAATTCTCAATGGCGAGTTATAAATGAATGACACATGAATTGAGTTCAGATTGCTTTGATCACCACTGAAACCTACCATAAAAAAGTCTTCCACAGTCGACCAAATCAACGAGAATAAAAATGGCAAGTTATAGACAAAAATTATATGAATCAGAGTAATTTCGACTGATGCCAAAATTATTCAAAATTCGCTCGTTCTCAAAACAAAGTGTATTGATACATCTGAGACGTTCAAATCCTCTAAAGAGATCTTCCGATAGTTTGATTAAGCATGGAACGAATCACAGACTATGGAATTAAAGTTCTACAAAATTGAATCAAAACTATTATGATCAATGACATAGATTTTGATGTATGTGAGGCGATGAGATATTGAGTAATTATTGATGTCAAAGTTGGTTAAATAATCTCTTATCACAAAATGAATAGCTTCGACAAATTTGAGAGTCCAATTCACTTAAAATTGACATCTAATTTGCCTAAATAGTTGAACGAATGCAACACAAGAACTTTTTATGTACAAGAGATGAAAATGTGGCAAATTTATAAACCAGAGAGTAGATAACAACTTTGACATTGATCTCCCCTCTATACTCCTTTCACGTTTTTATGTACCACCACTCCTTTGATTCCCTAGTTCTCGTCCTATCCTCCGGGCTAAAAGACAAAAAAATAAATAAATAATAATAATAATAATAATATTCTAGTTTCTAATAACACATATTCCTCTCCACATAAGAAAAGAATTTTCTCTCTCACATTGTGCTCGGCTAAGGCTGTCAAAAAAGCTCATTATTTATGAACAACTCTTATTCATTCATTTGTTCGTTGGTTAAACTAACAATAACACAAACAAATATTTTAAGTTTCAATTTATAAGCATTTAACAATCATATTTGTTCAGCTCGCTCGATTTATAATAAAATTATATTATATTACATAAATATAAATACATATATATGTCATAATTGAAAGCATGAATTAGTGTTTAAAGTTTCTGTACTGCAAAAGATTGGCCCAAGTTCAAATCCTCAATCTTACAAATTTTTCGGATTATTATATTTTAGGATATTTTGAACACGGGCCGAACACGAACAAAATAATTTTCAAATGAGTCGAACACTGAAATTTCGAGTCATTTCAAAGATCAATAAAATAATTTTTAAATGAGTCTAACAGGAATTAGGATTCTGCTCGTTTCAAGCTCGCCTAGTTTACACACTCAACGCTCGACCTCGTCTCCATCCCGATCCCATTTTTATTTTTATTTTCGGCCTTTCCTTCCCATCATCTCCACCATTTTGCCTAGCCCACCTTCAGCCGCAAGCATCTGTCCCCTCAAGCCGCTCTGATCTTATAGTAGTTTCTCCCGCAGCTATCCTTCATTGTCTTTGACTCTCAGGTTCCTGACCTCCTAGCCTCAACTATAAGCCTTGCAAACTTATTTGGTCCCTCATATCTCCCTTCTTCGGGCTTCCTTTTTCACAAATGACGGAAAGCGAAGGCAACTCTATCATCATCAGGTACGTTACACTCAGCTTCCCTTCCTATCTTACGCTCTCTTATTTCTTGTTGACATGAGTCTAGAGCTCTACATATAGCAGCAGCCTCCCTTTTCTTGCTTCGCCCAGCAAAGCTGCAAGCTCCAAGCCTACCAAGCTTCTTCATTGAGTTCTAGCCATTGCCGTCAAAACCTCCGACCTGATCTTTTTTTCGCAGCCGAGTCTCGGCACTATCCCCTGCTACTCTTCCGCGTCCCCTCTCTGATTGGAGTCCAACTCTCTTTAGGCTGCAGCAACCTAACCACATATCTCCTCTCTTGTTTTCCCGTACAATTCATATTCCCGCCTCTTTATTCACGAGACCCACCAGCTGCAGCGGCTCCTCATCATGTCAAGCTTCAGCTAATCCCATCTCTGGTGTCGCAACAGTATTTTTCCCTATTCAGTTTTTTGCAATTGAGAGACAACTTCATTATCAGGCGAATTCTTCTCGACATTCCCTTTCACCACGTTCAAGTTCACCGACTATTCCCCTCTCGACAACCACTCTACAAAGAACCCTCTCATTTTATTAAGAACCGCGAGCTATCATCTCATTCCAAGAGGAAACCATTCAGCAATTTCATTTGTAATAAAGCAACAACTTTATCTTATTACACTACACAAATTCCTCTAAGCTGAGCTTAGCTTCTCACCTTTTCACAATGCTTCCAATAATACTATCATACCTCGACTATTCGAGGGTGCTACAGAAAATTTCAACCCTTTTCTTATTTCTTCCACCCAAAACTACATGTAAACTCTCAAACATTATTCATCTCTAAAATCCTTCAAGCATTTCTCCAAATTAATAAATTATCAAGATCAATTAATCATCGTCATTGTAAATATATAAGAAAAATGAATGTGTATAAATTGTATATATATTTACTTTTATACATGTGATTGAAGGTCGTCATGAAATGTGACGTATGGTCGTCCAATCACAAGTAGGCCAAAATAGTTCCAATGTAGCCCTCTATATGGGGACTATGCCAAAATACTGCCAAAATGCAGCCAAAGTTTCATTGGACCTTGGATTATAACAAGATTTATTCAAGACTTAAAAAGAATAACTAAATGACTCCAAATAATAATAAATCCAATATAAAATAAGATGACAGCAAAGTGAAACATACGAATAAAAAAATCTTTGTGAATTTGTATATTCATAAAGCTGACAAAATTTGACTTTGATTTCAAATTTATAAAGAATCAGAACTTGTGGTGATTGAGCATAAGTAGATTAAATAGCTCATTTAAAAGCTATAATTAGATGAAGCACTCACTTACAAGGATGAACTAAATTAAGTGAGCATTTCATTTATATCATATCTTATCATATATTATCCAGTCAAATGCAAGCATGACATAGAGATCTATACAGAAGCTATAAAGAGTTTGCATTAAGTTAATTGGAAGGCTAATTCTCAAATATAAAACAATTCAATTTAGATTCTAAAGAAAACCTATTCAAAAAATTAATTGCTTGCTCGTGACCAAAAGCATCGCTTAATAGCTAGTTAAAAGCACTAACAATAGCCTTTTTATTGAACATGAAAATCATGATGATAATAAAAAGCTATCATCCTTATAGATTTAACAATCACTGAGTTCTAGTGAAACTCATAAGGGACAAGATAGCTTGCTAATAAGTACAGATACAATACTCACTGAATAATTGGAATGTGTTGTAGCTTATAATGAATAAATTGAATGAAAATTGAAAGGATCAAAATAGGCTTATGAAGATGTGAATGGCTTGTCAAAGAATTTGAATAGCGAACTTCGATGTTCACCTATAAATACAAGAAAAACTTATATGAACTTAATGTTCACTTACAGGTTGAAAGAAGATTATAATAAATTTAATCGTTTGTTAACAAACATGAATAAAGACCTTTGGTGAACCCGAATAACTTTTTGACCAGCATAAGAAGGGTTTTTCAATGAACAAGTGAGTTATGCTTTGACTAGCAATGAACAAGTTAAAAAGAGTTGAAGTAACTTAAGTGAATCTCATAAAATTTGATTGTTCAATAATAAGCATGAGCCAACTATTCAAGTTTAGAGATTTAATAAATAAATTTAATGCAAGCAAAGATACAACAGTTTTAGTGCAAATATAAACCTGATTATGCTTTACATTTGCCACCAAACCCATAATACTCAAGTGCAAGTAAAGGCATAATTTAAAATTTTAAAATAATTACTACCAAATCAGAACTCTTCATGCAAACAAATAGAAGGCGATATTAAATTAAATTCTGCATGAATTATGGAGCTTCCTTCAATCCAAAGAAAATTTTCATTATAATTATGATTTTCAAAATTACTAATTTCATTAATTGGATGAAATTATATAAGTTAAAAACACATGAATATGCTCGGATATAGCGATTTAGAATGCAAATTTTAATATCTAAAAAGACTGTGCAGGTTAAGTTGGGATTAAATAAAAATATAAAATTAATCTCATAATTTAGAAATAAAATTATCTAAATTATTAAATACCCGCATGGGCCCGACACCATGTTGAATGTTTAAATTCAGGTGTCTCATGATGTTCAGTTAAAACCAGATTCTTCCAATGTGAATTATGCAAACATTTTGAGAGGAAGACAATTATTATGAAAGCTTGAGTATATTTTAAAATTTAATATACTAAAGATATACTAATGTATGTATTTTAACAAGTCAACATATTCATATAGTGAAAGCTGAGTCCTATTTTGACTAGTCGAATCCTTCTCCCCATAGGGATTGGAGTCGATAAGGTTGATTTTTTTCGAAAGAAATTAAGTGATTAATCTCACTAAGGATATATTTAAAAATTAATATAAAATGATACCTTTAAGTTGATCACATTAAGCCTACTTTGCTACTCTTATAAAGCCTTTAATAGTTTTAATATGACTATTTCATGTTTAGAAACTAAAAATTTAATTTTAAAAAATCTTAAAATACAATTACAAGCTTCAATCCATATCCAATCCACCTCTATACAAGTAGAGTATACAAGATTTAATGTGATATAATGAGATTTCAAAGTTGTAGACCTGATCCTCTGTTAATAAAAGAATAGAGTTGACAAGATCTACCCCAATGATGGATGTGTTGATTGAAAATATCAACCAGAGTGGTTTACTATTATCAAAATATCCTAAAATCTTCAATGTTAAGTCATTGTAAAGTCAAATTTTCATCGACTATTAAATATATAAGAAAATTTTAAATAATAATAATAATAATAATAATAATAATAATAATAATAATAATAATAATAATAATAATAATAAAGAAAACTAATTAAATGAAAATTCATCATATATATTATTGCGTGCTAGAAAACCAAATACAGAGTGAAAGTTTACTTTAGCCTCAGAAATCCAAAGATACACACAGGTATTTAAAGAATGAACAAGAAAACTCTAGAAATTTTAACGTGGAAAATCGCGAAAAGAGGGAAAAATCCAGCCTAGAAAAGCTTTTCACTATATATTTATTTTGAGTATAAGTTTTCTCCGGATTATTAATCAGATACAGAGAAGGGCTCAATGGGAATCCCAAAATCGCATAAACAACAAATATATACTTGCTAGTCAGAATGAATAGCACGTGAACAACGTGAATACGATGAACACCGTCCATGATGAGACCGAATTGAGATTGACGACGACAAGGAGCCATTGCTTACCATGATCACGCGGCGGCTGGCCGACAAACTCGAGTGGTGGCACGATTGTGTTGAGGATTTTCAAGCTTTAGAGCTCCTCCTCTTTTACTTGGCCTCCCTTATATGAGAAATGAGGCTATTTATGAGGAGGAGTGTCTCAGAATATATGCAAAATCCAACCACTCCTCTCCATCTGACGGCCATGATGATTCCTCGATCATATGATGTATTTTATGTATTTGAATGCTCAAATGAAGTCGTAATTATGATCGAGCTCGTAGTTCTCCGTCGAGATGCTCAATTGATTATAAACACTCTATGTTTGAGTTATTTAGGATTTAACCGACATCCAAGAGTTTCAAGGATATTTTAAGTACGATCTCACCCGCCAACTTTGGATGCCTTGCTTTTAAAGATCAAGATTCGTGACTAGTAGTATTTTAAGTGTCATATCGCCCCTCATTTTGGATAACATTATTCAATCATCCAAAAAGATATATGTCAAATACTTGAAAATAGCAAATTCTTTAATTAAATTTACGGGTCCATTAACCATATATTTTGAGAGAACATATCTTCATGAAAGCACAAGATTATGATCACGGAAGCAGATGTAGGGCCGCAGATGCGCGGGTATTTGTGAGATGGAATCTATGGGCATCTTTAGGTGCTCTGCAGCGCCTACGGCCTTGGTCAATAGACCGATACCGGGAGGTCAAGGGTTTACAGGTTTGGCGATACGGAACGGTCGCTAAACGGGTCAGGGTCGTGGAATGGGTCAAGAGGCGAAAGGCGTGGATCGGGTCGGCGACGGGTCACACGAGACGGTCCGGCTGAGCCGGTCTCGGCCGTCACGGACCGCCGCCGTCTGCTGTACCATCGCCGGAAATGCACGCGTTGCGCCGGTCAATGACGAATAAACACGGTCGAGCGTGAGTTGCCACCGCTTAAAACATCCGCTTCCACCCCATTTTGACCCGCTGCCATTTTGGCAATTTTGACGCGCAGTGATTTTTAACCTTTTAACTCTTATAGGGAGTCTATAAAAATCCTCTAACTAAGGGCCAAGGGAGAAGACACCTTCTCTTCTTCTTGAGAGAAGGTCGTTTTGAGGCGTCAAGCGCCACTGCATATACATCTACAGCTTTTTCAAAAGAGGCATCAACTATACTCATCCTAATCGACCGCTTAGAGGCTATCAAGGCCCGCAGAAGCATACATCATGTCTACAATTTTTCGAAAGAGGCATCAATCAGATTTCATTGACCGCCGTTCGGAGGCAATCAAGGCCCGCGGTACATACGTGGTTCTGGTGTTCCTAGAAAGAGGCGCCAATGCCACCATCGGACCGACCGGGTTTGAGGCGATCAAGGCCCGCAGACATACGCTGCTCTATAATTTTCCATCAAAAGAGGCGCCAAATGTACTCGCTGGACCGGCCCTGGTTCGGAGGTGATCGCGCCCAGCGGCATACGTCAGGTCGCTTTTCCTCGAAGAGCATCAAATGTACCGGTTTGACCCGTCCGTTCGGAGGCGACCGTGCCCGGGGTACAGCGCCATGTTTACGCTTTTCCCCAAAAAAGAGGCGCATCAGACTCGCTGACCGACCGGGCTTTCGAGGCGATCAGCGCAGACATATATCGCTTTACGCTTTCCCTCGAAAGAGGCGCCAATGATACTCATCAAACCGTCCGGGTTCGAGGCAATCGCGCCCGCGATACATACGCCGTTCATAGTTTTTTTCGAGGCATCAATCAGACGCCGACCGTGTTCGGAGGCTATCATCGACGATAACCGGAGACGGGGTCGACGCCCCGACGATGGTGGGGACCGCGGGGATTGCCATAACGCGCGAGATGACCGGCGATTGTAGTCTAAGCGGCATCGCAGCGGGTTTGGGCCGGCTGTGGGTTTTGCGAAGAAGAATCGGCGACGAATGATCAGGGCCACGAGAATGGCGATGACCGCACGATGGTGGTGACCGGCGAGATTGCCGCGGATGGTCGCGGCGATGACCCAGCGATGGTAGTTTGCGCAGCTGGACCGCCGGATACCACGGGGGTGGCAGAATCAAGCGGCGGTACGACGGACGATCAAGGCCAAGAATGCTGGTGACCGACGATCGATGGTGGTGATCGCGAGATTGGCGGATGGTCGGCGGGTGGTGACCGGACGGGCAGAGTCCGGATTGGCGGCGGCAACCGGGGTGGTCTGCCGCGAACCGGCCATCGATAGTCGACGATGGCGACGGGCGCTTGGAATCGGATGACCCATGATGATGGTACCGGCGAGTGACGCCTGGTGCTGCTGGTGCGGACTAGTGAGGCATGCGACCTACGACAGCGTGGTTGGCTACCGACGAGGGTCAATCGCCGAATGCCGGTAACACGCCACGAATTTGCCATGGGATACGCGGTGATGACGACCGACGCCGTGGTGATTGAGATTATGGCGAAGTCGGCCATGGGTGGCTTGTGCACTGGGACTTAGAATACTAATGAAGCTTTAACTCACTTTTAGTCACGGGACACCACGGATTCCGGAATGCATCACGAGAATTTTTTGACCTATTCGAGGTTATTGTCATTAGTGTCGATCGCTAACCCGCATGGAAGAGGTTGAATTGAATCCATGATCTTTGACTCATCCGGGTTGTCACAAAGTGTTACCCATGACGTTAATAGGTCAGTAGAAGTCCACCGCGACTGACCATCCAGTTATTTGTCGAGGTTTGCCGATGACATTAACCTCATGGAAGAGGTTGAATTTGAACTTAAGATTTTTGACTCATCCAAGGTTGTTTGTCGAGCGTTACCCACGACGCAACCTCGTTAAGTGAACCGAATCAATCTGACCCATCCAAGTTTGTTTGTCGAGTGTTATCCACGACGCAACGTGCGTGGAAGAGGTTGAAATTAAATCCAGAGATTTTTTGACCCATCCGGTTGTTTGTCGAAAGTGTTTGCTCGATGACGCAACTATATGAAAAGAAATTAATTCCGCCGAGGATTTTGACCTATCCGGTGTTGTTTGTTCATGTTACCGATGACGCTAACTCAGTGGAAGAGGCCAATTAAATGCCGAGGATTTTGACCCATTCGAGGTTATTTGTCGGTGTTACCAGATGACATTAACTGACAGAGGTTAATCAATCGGCCGAGAATTTTGACCCATCCGGTATTGTTTGTCGAGTGTTACCCGATGACGCTTAACTGTATGGAAGAGGTACCAACTCCGAGGATTTTTTGACCTATCCGGGAGGTTGCTTTATCGTGGTGTTACCCATGACGCAACTGCAGATGAAGTTTAAATTTGAATTGGCGAGATTTTTGAATCATCCGAGGTCGCGGTGTTACCGACCGTTAACGTACAAGAGTCAATTGAATCACAAAGGATTTTGACCCATTTGAGGTTGTTTGTCAAGGTGTTACCGATGACGCTAACCTATATGGAAGAAGTAAATTGAATTCAAGAATTTTTTTAGATTATTTGTCGAGTGTTACCCATGACGTTAACTCCGATGGATATAAAGCAAGTTCGATCTATCTGGGCGTTGTTTGTCACTTTTGCTCGATGATGTTAACCTGTATGGAAGAGATCAAATTTAATCCACCGAGGTTTTTTGACCCATCCGAGGTTGTTTGTCAAAGTATTACTACTGTCGCTAACTTGTATGGAAGAGGTCAATCAAAACATTCTGCTTTAGGGTCAGGGGCCAAAGTCGCTTCCTTAACTTGGTCTTCAACTCTGCTTCTCTTAACGATAATCACTAGATATCCGTAATATTGATTGATAATCTTTTGAGATTAAGAGTTGTCCCCGCAAAATCAAGGAACAAAATTTGATGAATCTTCATTATTCGCTTGCGCTCCTTAAATGCTTGAAATGCACCACCTCGATAGTGATTCTGAACTTGTTGGGAAACTTGGTCGCCACACAAGATGAAAATGGGGAAAACAAGCTTTTCCCTGATGGCACCAACCGCTAAAACCAAATTAGCAGGAAAGTTTACTTTAGCCTTGTTTTAAATCCAACACACACGTGTATTTAAAGATGAACAAGAAAAACTCCAAAAATTTTAACGGAAAATCTCAAAAGAGGAGAAAAACCACTGGCAAACGAAAAGCTTCCACTATATTTGTTTGAGATGAGCTGAGTATAAGTTTCTCCATAACGAGATTATATACGAGAAGGGTCGACAATGGGAATCCCAAAATCGAGAATAACAACTATATAATTTGTAATAGTTGCTAGTGGTAGCAGATGATGGTGAACAACGGGGAACAACCACGGCGATGAAGGTCATGATGGTGATCAGAGATTGGCGCAAGGATCGCGGACGGCGGCGGCGGCGGTGGTTGACAACCGTCGAGTGGTGGCACGATTATGCTTGGAGGATTTTCAAGCTTTAGAGCTCTCTCCTCTCTCTTGCCTCTCCTCATATGAGGAATGAGGGGCTATTTATAGATTGGAGGAGTGGCGTCTATAAATACATGCAAAATCTAAACCACTCTCTCCATGACGCTTATGATGATTCCCTTGATCATATAATGTATTTTGTGTATTTGAATGCTCAAATGAAGTCAGAATTATGAGATCTTGGGCTCGTTAGATCCGTCTCGTCGAGACACTCGATTTAATTATAAACACTCTATATTTGAGAGTTATTTAGAGATTTAACTGACATCCCAGAGTTTCCTAGGATATTTTAAGTGCTTGATCTCGACCAGTTTCAACTTCGAATCAACTTGCTTTTAGCATCAAGATTCGTGCTTATTTTGTGTGTGTATATATATATATATATATATATATATATATATATATATATATAAAGATAAATAAATAAATTCACTTATCACCCTTCACAATTATTTATCAATGGTGACAAATTTAATGTTGACTAAGTTCACATAAAATAATGTCATATTATGTATATATATATATTCGCACTCAAAAATTTCTACACCAGTAAGGATGTAGCTCATATCCTATGTCCTTGTGCAATAGGCTCCACATATAAAGCGGTTACGACCAGAGCCCTCTAACCAAGTCGTTTGGCCAATAGACTCCCCTAAATTATGATCACGATTGTAGCCCGTATGTTCCCCAATGATTTTCTACCCCTTTGAGTTGTGGATCATAGAGTATACCTAATAAGGCATAAAGCCTGTTATTAGGTAGGGTGGACTTAGGATTGTCCCCTTTGACAAATCATCATAATTCGGTCTTTGAGCGACCAACCCATTTACGAGGATCATTCGGTCTTGACCACCTCCTCTGACTAAGTGGACCATGGATCATGACAACCCAGGATGATGGAACCATGAGATCTTGATCGGGTGCGTCATCATTCCCCCAACCATATGCTTCAAGTATTAAAAATGATGAATTTCATTAAATTTCAAATCCAAATTTTTGCTAATATATGCTAAGCAATTACAATGTAGCCTTATGAAAGTTCTCTCCGATTGGGGATAGATAATTAACTATTAGTAATTGTGTCATAGAAACCCGAAAATATAAAATCCTCACTAAATGAGAGCAAAATCTTTGGGTAGTGCCTTATTTATCCACTACAAATAATCATCTGCCTTCTGAAAATTTCGTTCGGCATAAAATCTAAACTCTCGTTTCATCGAGTGGCCGGGTGCGAATTTTCGGAGCCCACAACATTTATTCTCATAGCTTGTTAATGCCTCCCTCGTCGCCATGCTGAAATCTTTTCACAGGCAATGATAGAAGAGACATCTTGTTATGGCAACTCGATGTCTTAACGCCACATCTAACTTTCTTAAACCTTATTAGTAGTCACTAGTCACTAATTTGCTGACATCATTACGTGCAAAGTCCGGGTCTACATCTAAAACTTTATTGATGCTGTTGACCTCCATATGTGTCATAAGTCAAAATCAAGCCTATCAAATTGATGGACTTTGGGTGCAATCGCAAATCGGCTCAAAATGCACTGGGCGTCGCGAAAATGGTCGAACGACCTCCGATCAATGATTTTATCGTCGCGTTGAACTTCAAAATTGATCGAATATAAATATTAAAAAAATCTGATGAGCAATCGATTAAGCGCTTGAGTTATTAATGTGTGCCAGCCGGAGTCAAAGGCAGACGATGTTGAACGACCTCCGTCAGAAATTAATTATGTCGTTAGCGTTGAAGCGCCAAACCTATCAAATAAGGAACATTTGCTCAATTGAATAAAATCAAGTGGTGGCAGAATGCATTTTTTAGGTAAACGATCTCGATTGTGAAGCGATTGCGTCATTCGATTAACGTCAGTACCTAGAATAGATATCCAATTTTACTAAAGTTATCGCACTTAAAATTTTGTCAAGATTAGCATGCATTTCGTGATAAATTCACCTAATTATTTCTTAATCATACCGGATCATCACCTCGGAAATAGCAGCCGCTCACTTCCATACCTCCACCTCCAATTTGACCAATTATAGACCGCCACATCACCCATTTTTTAATCACCTCACTGCTTTATCCCTGCTGCAAGCCGAAAGGGTAAAGCACAGTGGAGCGAATTTTTTTTTATCTCTACCGCAAATGGACAAGAGGCTCTCCCCTCCCGTTCCTCCGTGCCTCGACCTGCAAGCTTCTCCTGGATGATATCCGATGGACGATGGCCACAAATGGTCGAAGCGGCAAAAGGCGCCGCCACCGTCAGATGTGCTGAATGCCGGCGACAGCATTCATCAATCAGCTCCACCGCTTCTCCAATGGCATTACGCCGGCTCTTTTTTTTTTTTTTCTCTCAGACGGGAAGTTGACACAGCGCGGCAAGCCTCCTTGTTCCGCCATCCTCGACTCCTATGCCCGTCGGGCCACCCACACTGATGCCTGTTGAAGTATATCGTTGGATTGGTTCTTTATTTAAGCCGCCGCACTATTCTTCCTGGATTGGTGCCCAAAGGCTATGGTAGGCGGAGAGGAAAGGGTTTAAGAGGAGGATTTGTCTCAACTTCTGATCTGTAGAACTTGCAACCTCTTAGAACTTTATCGGAGGTTTTCTTTTCCTGCTGTTTCGAGGGGTGTGCTTGTTGAAAGTAGTATAACTTATCTGATGGACATGTTGCCTGATGCCATTATACAGCAAATCCTATCGTATATAAACAATGCTCGACATGTTGCATCTTGCAGCTGTGTCTCTAAGAGATGGAAGGACTGCATCCCTTACTGCCCACCACTCTACTTCCCACCCTTTCTGCCCATCACTCTACTTCCCACGCAATGCCTTTCATTCTGTCTCTGATGCTGATGCTATAATCTGTCGAATAGTCTCCATTTTAGTGCATTTGAAGGAGCTAGTTGTGTACTGTCCCTTTTTAGCTTCAAGCCTCGTCTCATGGATCTCCCTTCATAATAGCTCGCTTCGAATCCTTGAGATTCGAATGGATGGTTCAGTTGACAAATTTTTTGGCAGCAGAGCTGAGGAAAATGGTGGTCGAGTGGACTGCATTGGTGCTGCACATAACTTTTTTTTTTTTTTGGAAGAATGTGAGAGCCTTAGCTCAATATATTCCAAATGAAAAGATTATACAAGGTTACATAGAATAAAAGGACTTACAATTCCAGAACTTATAAGGAAGAAAACAACAGATCAGACTCAGAAAAGGAAGAGCATATTACAACTCAACCCAAAAAACCGGTGCGTGATCTATCTACTTAATACACTTTAATGCACAGCACCCAAAATAAAACCATCCGTAATATATAGTAGTAATATAAATCATAATTTCGTGACTTTGATAAAGAAAGATCCACCAAGCATACACAAATACACCATCACCTCCATTGGTGAAGCATAACGCCCAAGGTTATCAGAATGAGCATCCAAGTGCCAAGATTTGAATACCCATAGGTAAACATAAGTGTCATCATAGTCCGATTTCATACCGCAACCATGTCCGAGATCCCAAAGACGATATATCAACAAGCAAAGAAAGGCATAGCGTAAATTAGAATAGGCAAAGAAAGGCATAGCGTAAATTAGGAAATCCTATTCCTCCAACTTAAGATGATATGCTTAACATCGTGCCGACTCATTAACCTTCCATCTTGCTATTTTAAAAGCAATTCGATCCTTAATTTGATCGAGTAAGATAGTGAGGGAGAAACAGAGTGAGTAATAAGTCTTTTGTTTCTTTCTCTCCAAATACAGTAGACTAAAACAACAGTAGATAGAAAGTGAATCCTTTTGCTGATTTTATGCACATTAGGTTCCAGACTATTCAAAACTTGTTGCAGAGTAGGTTGCATTAAAAAAAAATTGCCATTGGGAAGTATACTTTATCGATGCATCGAGAATGGACATTCAAAAAGAGATGTGAATGTGATGTAATCACTAAGACAAAACCGCATGTAGTATGGATACCAAGCCCTCTTTAACAAGCAAATCGATGTTTTAACCCCTAGATAAGCCATCCAACAATAGATAGCGTAATTAACAAAGACAACCAAAACCAAATACTTTTAAACCAATTAACGGAAGGTAAGTTCTCAAAGAGTGCCTGTTTAAAATCCCGACTAGTGGGGTTACGTAGTAAACCCCAAGCAATCCAGTCCTCACCACCAGCAATAGGAAGAGATTCAATAGTAGCATATAACAGCGGATATTCAACAGCAAAATAAGTTGGAATTCTCCAATGGTCCTCTGAAATAAAAGAACAAAGCTTTGCATCTTTATAATTATTAAGTCATTAGAATCCCATGCATTAACCATAGATTTATTCTCACACCAAGGATCAAAGAGCAAAGAGAAAGTTTTACCGCTCCCTATGTGATAGTTTAATTTATCACGATAGCCATTTGCATACAATTTCATTTCCTTCCACATAGGGGAGACTTTGTGAATAGAGGGATTCCAAATAGAACCATATTTCATTACACCGCTAGCAAAGAGAGAATCCTCGCTTTTAGAGTCTTCCACATAGTTTTGATTTTACATAATGAATTAAGAGAGAATGCCGAGAGAATGCCTATTCCACCTTTCTCCTGTGAGAGGTTTTGTCCCATGATATAGTAGTAAGTTTATTTGAAACCCCATTATGATAGAAGAATCTTGAAGTGAGAGAGTATATTTGCTTTAAAACACCTTTGGGAATGATCATAGATCTAAACCAATAGGATATGAAGTTGTTAACAGGATCAAGTAATTGCAACCTTCCTCCAAGAGACAAAAATTTACATTTCCAACCAGTTATCTTTGCAATTTGTCAAATAAACTTGAGAAATTCATGAGTTTGGGAGATCCCAAAGTTAAGGGAAGACCCAAATATTTGATAGGAAAAGCACTTTGAGTAATATTAAGGATACTACAAAGATTTTCCACCTCCCTAGAGCCTTTAGAGAAACAAATGAGGGATTTATCAAGATTTACAACAAGTCCAGTATATTTTTTTAAGCTCTCAAGACAAAATTTCAGAGAGCCCACAATGTCCACAGACACCACAAGGAGAGATCATCAAGAAAAGCAAATGAGAAATTTTACAAGTCCCAGCAATAAGAGGTCTATATCTAAATAAATTAACCTCTCTATCGATTAAACAAGAAAAAGTGTCAATGGCTATGGTGAACAGGAATGGGGATAAGGGACATCCTTGTCTAAGTCCAAATTTTGAAGAAAAGTAACCTTTTATTTCCCCATTTATAGTAACTGAGAAAGGAACGTCAGTGATACATGCTTTCACCCAATTAATAAATCTATTAGGAAACCCAATAGATTGGAGTCTATGTAGGAGAGCCTCCCGGTTAATAGAATCAAATGCCTTCCTGAGATCAAGTTTAGCAAGAAAAACCCCTTGAGATTTGTTATGAAACAACTCATTACAAATTTCATAAGCCATAGTAATGTTATCTGAAATGTCCCTTCCTTTAACAAATGCAGAAATGATTAATTAAATGAGGAAGGACCTTCTTCATCTGTAAGCAAGAACTTTGGCTATAACTTTGTAAAAGTGTTACAAAGTGATATTGGTCTATAGTCGATATTGAATTGGAATGTTTAACTTAGGAATCAAGTTATTAGAGAATGTTTCAGTATGGCTTCTGGTTTTGAAAAGTATGAAATGCATTTAAGAAACTATTTCCGAACTTCCCAAGAGGCGAGAAAATTTGGAAGTAAAACCATCTGAACCTGGGGCTTTATTCGCACTTATACTATATAAAGCATCTTTAATTTCCTGATCACTAATATCAGCCTCCAAACCCATAATAGAATCGACAGAGAGTGAATTCCCAATATCCCGCAGATGAAAGAGTGAGGAGTTGAGCTAAAGAGAGAGGAATAGTACCGCAATTCCTCGCCTATGGAATCCGATCATATAAGACACCTTGTCAAGGAGCTCCCTAATGACATTAGAGCTTCTCCTTTCTTGATTGAAAAGTATAGAAACTTAAGATCATCGCCGAGGAAGTAATGAGCCCAAGACGCTGTTTAACCCATGCATCCTCCATATGTAGTAGACTAATGTAAGATTCTTTAATAACCTTAGCTTCAGCTAGTAGGAGGTTATCAGTTGGATTCCTTTCCAGTTTTTCAAGAATTTCTTTTTGATTCCATTTTGCCTTATCAATTTGGAGTTGCAAATGTGATGAATCTCTCATAGATTCTTTAAGTGCCCTTTTAACATTTGATAATTTGTTTGCAAGAACAAAGATTGGATCACCAACCACATAACTCTTCCAAGCAAAGATTTGTAACCTCCAAGAAATCGGGTGAAAGGGTCCAATAATTCCTGAACATAAACCGAGTTACCCGAACAGTAGAATGGTTCATGAAGATAATGAGATAACTTGGGAGCTCTCAAGCTTTAAGGCGTGTCCTTAACCAAGTCTCCAAAATGGGGAATCTTTAAGAGACTTAGAGGGTGTTTGGCAACGAATTTATTTAAGATTTAGACTGTTAAATTCAGTAAATTCTGCCAAACACAAAAAATAGATTTACTAAACCGAATTTAGTAACCCGCCAAATCCAAAGAAATCGGTAAATCCTCTTAAATCTCGGATTTAGTAAATCCTGGTGAAGGTTAAAAGAAATTTATGTATATAGCACACAAAATTTATGTATTTATATATCTAATATCTAAAATTTAATATTTATAAATATAATATATTTTCTATACTTCAAAAGTTAAATTTTACTTTAAACAAATTAAGAAAAGAAGTATTTTTATTGTAATAATAAAATTTAAGTTTATATATATAAATATTTATATTTAAGTGTTAGATATATAAATATAGAAAAATTGTGCTAAATGCTCTTTTCTTTAATCTTTAAAAAATCTTAATTTTAAATAATTCATTTAATTACTATTTTTCTTAATAAAAATATTATGATAAAATTAATTTTAATTTAATATTATTAACTATTTATTAATATGTAATTATAAGTTAATTATAAATTATTAATTATGATTATTAATTAGATTTAAGTAATTTTAGTTAATATAATAGTTGATAGTTTTAAATTTAATTTAACTTTATTTAAACTATTTTAATAAAATATTATTTAAGATTAACTTATAAGTTATTAAAATTAAATTATAATTTAGTAAATATAATTATAATTATAATTATTATTGATAGTTAATTACTTGAAAAATTTGCATTTTTTATTTCTTCACATGCTTTAATACAATTTTATTCCTAAGATATTAATCTATTAACATAATTTAATAGCTCTAAATTTTAATTAATTAATAGTTAATATTAATATATAGTATTTTAAATTAATATTGATACTATTAATTGATTAATTAATATATATATATATATATATATATATATATATATATATATTTAAGTTAATTTTAATTATGAATTAATGACTTTTCGATTAAAAGACTTTTTAAATCCTAGATTTAAATCTTCAAATAATTTATCAAACATCTTCAGATTTAAGCAAAGATTTAACTAATCTATGTATTTTTAATTTAAAATTTCGCATTTACTAAATTCAGATATACTAAATTTATTAAATCCTATTTAAAATAAATTAAATTTGTTATCAAACACCCCCTTAGGACCTTGGAGATCATTGGAGCAGCACCTTGTGATGAAGCACTGAAGGACGCCATTAAGGCTTATCCTAATTTGACGGATTTGACGTTGCTTGCTTGTGATGGAGTTATGATAGTATCCATAGAACTGGAGTGGCTAGAAAGATGTAGGCTGGATTTCTTAGGCCCAGGCTTCAAGTTCTTGAAATCCGAGTTTTAGTTGGGTCCGTGTTTAAAAAAAAAATCATAAATGGAGGAGCTTATGCATATCTAAGAATACAGGTATTTGAAGATCCCATTAAGCTCAATAGAACTGATGGATTTGAAGATCAAGTAGGAAGACATCACGCCATTCAATAGAACCGACTAAATGTTGAATCTCACGCAGCCTCTTATATAATACACTATAAGCCAAATTTAAACCAAAAACTTAATTAATTTAACACAAATCATAAACTCAAAATTAAAATCAATTGAAATCAGGTACTTGAAGATCTCTACGCCGACGAGAAGACAACGACGAAGGTCCAAAGACAGACCCGCTATCAAGGCTGAATAAACTCACGCAACCCCCTTTAATGACGATGCCGAGGCCGCCAATTTAACCAAATTTTGGACTTAAATTGAATATGAAATCAAAATTAAAGTTGAATATAAAACTTAAAACATCAAAATTAAAAAAAATCAAGCAACACAAGTTCAAATGATATTTGTAATACAAATTAGCTCATTATGAGTACAAATGAAGCTTATCGGATTTAAGAGCTTAGTCTTAGAAAAGATATATAAAACAAGTCTTACAAGAGATTCTACACATCTCAAAATGATAAATTCAATGAATATTTAAGTTGCATCAGATCCAAATAATTATAAGAACTATATTCAAATGTGAGCAAGACTCAAAACTTATACAAAATATATAAAGGATACTATGCTTGAAATTCATCTTCCACATGAAAATAAAGCTCAAGTTAGATTCGAAAGGTGATTTACAAGAGGGCTTGATGGGTCGCTTGCAAGCAAAAACATGACTTGATAGCTTTGCATATAATGCAAATAAAGCTATTAAATGAATTATTGAATTTTATTATAGCTCTCTTTGGAATTATTAAGGAGAGCTAAAGGAATAAAAAATGTGGATAAATAGAAGTTTATACTACATTCACCTATATGCATTACATGTGATCTTTAGGTAAACATTTAGATGATACTTATGTTTTATCTTGAAAGAATTAAAAAGTTGGATACGCATGAGCAAGCATAAAGAAGATGCAACAGTTTGTCTATGAATGAGAATCAATACTAGACATGATGAACTTGTAGAAAATCGGAAGCTCAGCAATAAGAACAAATAAAGCTTCATAAAAACTCATAAATTCAATGAATTCAAAACTAAATGTGAAGAAAACAAATATTAGTTTGATTGATTGAACAAGTGCCAAAATGACTACAAATTGCAATACTTTGAACATAAGTCAATTAAGATTCTTAGATACACGTGTACGTGCTCAAATATAAAGATTTAAAGTGTAACTTTAATGCAAAAGGCTATCTGACTAAATTAGAATCAATTAAATATTAATCAAAAATCTAATAAGATATTATCAATATACGCGCTCTATGCCAATAACACTTTGTACAACGTAAGACGTTAATTAAGGCATTCTTAGATACATGCATGTTCTGGACATAAATATTTAAAGTATAAATTTTAATGTCAAAAGTGCACTAAATTGGAATCAATTAAATATTAATCAAAAAAATCTAATATATTAGATCAATGTAACATCTTCTATGCCACCGGATTCAAATATATCATACAAGCAACATAGATTAATGCATTCTTAAATACACATGTATGTGCTCAGACATAAAGATTTAAAGTGTAAATTTAACCAAAAAAAGGCCGCAGCACTAAATTGAATCAATTAAATATTATCTAAAAAAAATCAATAAGATATTAGATCAATCTGTAACATCTTATACGCCACCTGATTTGCAACATATCATACAAGCAAACAGAAGATGTTACTTAAGGCATTCTTAAATACACTTGCATGTGCTCGGACATAAAGATTTAAAGTGCAAATTTAAATGTAAAAAGTCTGCTAAAGAATTAATTAAATAATAATCTGAAAAATCTAATAAGATATTAGATCAATCTATAACGTCTTCTTCGCCACCGGATTCACAACACATCGTACAAGCAAATAGAATGCATTAATTAAATATTCAATTAAACTCTTGCATACATTATGAAGCATAATTAAAACTCAAATTTAATACCTCAAAAGTATGTAAGCATTCTTAAATACCGCATGGGCCCCACACTATGCTAAATGCTTAAATTTAGTGTCAGGATGTCGCCAGTTGATTCCCGTTTAGTCTTGACGGGTTAACAAAATCTAAAAATCTATTATAAGAATTTCAACTTAGTAAAATATCTGAGAAGCTAATTCTGTCATGTGATAGTAGATCTGATCATCTGTTAGGAGCTAAACAGAGTTGACAAGATTTAAAGTTCTCAAATATATTTGATTCAATCAATTAACCACACCGATGATGGCTGTGTTAAATAAAAATTTTAACCGTAGGGGATATTTCAATCAAAATATGGTCATAATTTCAAAACAAATTGGCTTAGATTGAATATTAATCAAAATGCAAAATTTAAAATATTATTGAGCTATAAATATTTAAGTGAAATTCAATATTAAAAACTTAAAACTAAAAATTCAACTCGCTTTCCATAATTGTTTGTCGGAGGTGACAAATTAAGAAAATTCTAGCTCACAAAAGAGCCAAAGTCAAATCAAGTATACAACTATATTTACTTTCAAATAATCTCATGTCAAGACGGACGTGTGTCCTGGCTGGAGCTCCACATGATACGTTACAACCAGAGTCCTCTGATCGGGTGGTTGCCGCCAAATGGAACCATTATATTACAGTCACGACTGTAGCCCGTATGCTCCCCAATGGCTATGCCCTTTGAGTTGTGAACCATAGGGTATACTTGATTGGGAAAAAATCCTATATTAGCTGAGGTAGACTTAAGCATGTCTCCGTAGACAAACATTATCCCAGGTCTATAAGAATTCTTGGGAGATGTAACCCATGTATTGTTGATAAGGATTCTTCGGTTAGGTTGGGTTGACTACCTCCTCTGACTAAATAGACTAGGGATCACGACAACCCGGGATGACGGAATCATGGGATCTAGATCGGGCGCGTCATCGTTCCCCCAACCATTCACTTTAAGTTAAATATAATGAATTTCACAAATCTAAATTCCAAAACTCCACATGCTACTATTATACGCTACGCACTAAGTGACCTAACGACTAGGCTTAATTGAAAGTTCCCTCTCAGCATTGAGGGGGGTAATTAACTATGGGTGCTTGCGCCTATAGAAAACCTGGAACCAGATCTAAAGTCCTCACAAGATGAGGACAAAATCTCTGGGTTGTATCTTATCTACTATTCCGCTTTCCAAAAATTACATCGACACTTCAAATCACTTGAACGATGGTATGACCGCCGACAAGGATCCATCAGTAAAGTGACCACCTCCTAACTAAGGGAAGTGGATCCGGCTGACAACCTAGGATGATGGAACCTGAGATCTTGATCTGGCGCGTCATCATTCCTCCAACCATATGCTTCAAGTATAAAAAATGATGAATTTCATTAAATTTCAAATCCAAATTTTTGCTATTATATGCTAAGCAATTAGCAACCTACTAACCTTAATTGAAAGTTCTCTCTCACTGATTGGGGAGAGATAATTAATTATAAGTGCTTGCGCCTATAAGAAACTTGGAAAAATCTAAAGTCCTCTCTAAATGAGGGCAAAATCTTTGGGTAGTGCCTTATTTATCCACTACAAACAATCATCTATCTTCCGAAAATTTCATTCGGCATAAAATCTAAACTCTCATTTCAACGAGAGGCCGGGCGCGAATTTTCGGAGCCCACAATATTTATTCTCATGGCTTGTTGATGCCTCCCTTCGCCATGCTGAAATCTTTTCATAGACAATGATAGAAGAGACATCTTGTTATGGCAACTCGACGTCTCAGCGCCACCACTAACTTTCTTAAACCTTATCAGTAGTCACTAGTCACTAATTTGCTGACATCATTACATGCAAAGTTCGGACGTAATGTTATATCTAAAACTTTATTGTGTATTGATATATATTGTGAACACTAGTACATAGTAAAAATTCAAATATATCTCTATGCCCGACTCCGCATCGCATTAATATCGCCTCGGCGGCTAAAATTTGTTATCCACTAAAGGCTGATTTAAGTCGTCAACTTGCATTGGCGCCTTAGAACTATGTCAATTTTTATCTAGGATGATATCTCACTAATTTTGATGCATCTATTGTTGGCTATGCCAATGTCAACCTTTTCAATGGATCTCTCTGCACTATCGATTAGGTTGGTCGCTGATATATACGCACAGTCCTTTCACCACATCTGCTGTCACCTTATAAATACGTGAATCTCGAATGGCTTGAGGTTACAAAATTTTAGTTTGTAACTGTTTCATGATCTTCTCCTAAATTCTCGCTTTCTACTGCTGTCAACTCCCTAAAATTGTCAATATCAGCGAGGGGTTTTTTTTATTTTTTATTTTTTTATATTTGAGAAAATTTAATCATGAACTCATATATAAAATATATGCAAAAACTTAAATCTTAGCTGTTAATTGACAGGCTAAACTCTTAAAACGATTTGTTCATCAGCAATACTATTCTGAGTTCCTTTTGCTTAGTGTTTTATCTCCTTCAATGAACCATCCAACTAGCCTGCTTTCTTCATTGTTACTAGACTAAATTTTCATATTAAGCTTAATTAAAAGCTTAATTAATTAAAAAAACACTAAAAAAATAAAAAATTAAAATATATACTTTAATGAACGGGCCACTTGCGGCCGACGATGACCATGTCAAATGCCAAGTCGAACATCGCTCAATCCGGCGATTCAAGCCTGAAATTTTTTAAAAAATAATTTGCCTCCAATATTTTGTTTAGAATCTATCATCCTAATCGAATCGAGATCGTTGTAAACATAACTAAATTCCTCCACTGTGACAAAATCAACCATTCGCAACTGCTGACAAAATCGGAAAGCTTTTGCAAACGCTTGCAAAAATTGTGATGCAAAGTTGAAAATATTAGCATAGCTTTCTGTTCAGACGGACTCATCCCGTGTAAGAATATAACATGGACGCTTGAAACGTGAATGAAATTCTGACAACTTTATGCCGATAAAATTGACGACGATTGACACGCCACAAAAAATTGACGACGAATCTAGCCCTATACACGCCACGCTTTGTGCCAAATTTTCAACTGAATCGTAATTTTATGAAGCGACATAAAACTCCGCTAACCTGACTGAATCTTAGATTTTGCAACATGAAGTCAGAGAATGTCCATTATATTTTAACGATACCAAACTCACTCGACTGAATGATAACCGACACATACAAAATATCGAGACGATCAAATTTTTTATTTTAAATTTAAACAAAGCTCAATTACGTCATTAAATAAATCGGGTGACCGACGCTTAACGTTGATGTCAACAACGAAGTTACTGCTCAATGACATTATACCTATTTTAAAATTTTATTTTTTATAATTATTTAACCAATTAAAATTTTAACGAGACTTAATATAAAAAAATTAGTCATGTTACTCTTCCTCCTACACCTAATGACTCTTTCCCATGAGCTGCCAACTCCATTTAAAGCGACAATGGAGGGGTAGCCAACCTGTAGGATGATTTAGGGCTTCTTGAGGGCATCTTTGGAAGCTCATAGAGGTGATTAAAAATAATTAACACATCATTAAATGAATATTTTATCAAATTTTTTAACAATATGCTTATTAAATTACAAACTAATATACTTCAATACATAAATAAACAAAATAACTTTTAGATTAATTCATTTAAAAGATGAATTTTTAATTAAAGTTGCTCATTTATATAAAAATATATATATGAACAAATATTGAGCTATTCTTCAGCCCGACAATTTACACTCCCCACATGTGTACCCACAAGTGCAGAACATGCAGCTCTGCACAGTTAAAATATCTTACAAAGTTGTACTGATTCTACACTTCATCACGAGATTCAAGCAACAGGGTTGAACTGAAAAACGGATACAGAAAGTTGCTTTCTGCTAATAAATTGGTGAGAGTTAATTCAAGAGAGGCTTAACATGCAAACTTCAATACAACACTGGTGATAACTATTAACATTTGAGCCAATTTACTGATAAACTCTCACAAATAATAATATATGTGTTTATCACAAATAATAATATATGTGCAAGATTTGAATTTAAAATGTCTTGATTGAACGGTTAAACTCTTAACCGCCAAGCTAAGTTGCCTTGCACAAGTGAGAAGTTTATACCTCAAGTTTAAACCAATCCACAATAATGAATGAATACCATAGAATCAGTGCTTCAGAGAATAAGTGATTAAAACTAATTAGAAGAAGATCAGAATCTAATGAGCACAATTAACAGAAGCAATGCAGCATAACTCGCATCATACCGAAACAGAGAACAAGCCTGATTCTCATTAACTCATCCAATGACCGAACACAGTTTGGCTTATTCGAAGAACAAATCCAACTTTATGAAATGATAACTTGAGACGGATTCAAACATAAACAACCAAAAACAAACAACTAATTGAACTTATTTCAAGCTACATTATAACAAGAAAGCATTTGCAGCAAGGGAATAACTGAACACTTAGAGGACGTCACGAAGAAGGAGGTTGATGCCAAACGATGCGGAGCAAAAGATAAGCCCAAGCAGCGCCAGAAAGTTCACACCTCTGCATGGAACCGAATATAAATCATTAGAGAAGGTATAAAAGATTCCAACTTTAATTTGGAAAAAGAAGAAATACCCAAACTTGAGCCGATTCTCGGGAACCGGAAGCGTATCCCTTGAAGTAGAAGAAGCGAGCGACGGTGTAGAAGAGTCCGAGTGGCAACGAGCGAGTGCTGAGCAACAGTGTCACGAAGAACACCGGCATGTATTCAATTGAGTTCTGGTGTCCTCTCTGCCAAGCAGAATCCGAAATTCGCGTCAAAATGTAATCAAATTCACATCTTTAGACGACCAGTGATGAAATTGTGGAACGGATACATACCTGGACACAATTGAAGAGCTTGGCATCCTTGTTCTCGGATTCCAACGCGTAGAGTGCAGGGTATGGCACTTTGTACCTGATTTCAGGGATTTTGTAGATTGAGTATAGAGGGAAACAGTAGTAAGAGATGAGGCGAAAGGAAATGAAATCAGGAAAACAATTACTTCTTCCGGGCTTTTCCCACTTGAACGCCCATCCACAGATTGAGGAAGGCGTAGAGAACGAGCACCAACACAACGTAGCCATACTCGCTCGGGATATCGATCGCCACTGCCATGCTGTTCTCTCTCTCTCTCTCTCTCTCTCTCTCTCTCTGTGGTGGCCTGAGAATGAATACCTAGCTCTCTAATGCGAACTCTTTGATTCGACTTGTTTCATTGCTCCGGCCCTCTTAGTTATTTATTTATAGGAAGCGATCAGACCTCCTAGATTATTATAGAAATTAAATATGTTTAGTTTCTTATTCTATAAAAAAAAAAATGAATTTAAAATAATTGAATTAGACTCGCCAATATTATAATTAAAATAATTTTAAATTATCAGCCATAAATTCTATGCCTATTGTGCGAAAGGAAATTAACAGCTAAGAGATTAATAGTAAGCGTGCATTTGTTTTCTTGTAATCTTACTTCTTAATCATATCCTAAGAAAAAAAATGCTATCAGAATATTAATAGCAAATTTTAGGATAAATGATCACCAAATTTATTTTTGATAGATTTAATATAAATTTTAATGATTAATCTATATTATGCTATCCTAAAACCATTCCAATAATTAGTTAACCCATTTTAATCATATTTAAATTAACAAATGCTAACCTAAATTTTCCTCTATATCTATCCTTTAGTGGGTTGTGAATGGCTCAAATAAAAAATTATATCAGAATAATTTGTTGAAGTAATTTTGTTAAAATAATAAATTCAAATGTTTAAAAAACATAAGACAATTTTTTTAAAGTTAGATGGCATTAGGAAAAATGAATTCATAATATTGTATTTGATTCTAGTTAAATATCTTTTAATTTTGAATCTTTATTTTTATCATTATGAATAAATTACACTAAAATATTATGATACATTTTCTTAAAGGGGGATTTACATACATACCACATTAAACATCAATATTTACATATTTAACACCTAAACTTATCATTTTACAATTTTAACACCTAAAACATTCTAACACAACAAAATTACCACTTTCTCTCCTCGTAGTATTCGACCCGATTCTTTAAATTTTAACCTCTCTATTTTCCTACGGTTCTATATCTGATCCGATTTTCAGAACCTTAAATATCTCACTAATTTTGATGTAACTATTGTTGGCTATGCCCATGTCAACCTTTTCAATGGATCTCTCTGCACTATCGATTAGGTTGGTCGCTGATTTATACGCGCAGTCCTTTCACCACACCTGCTGTCACCTTATAAATACGTGAATCTCGAATGGCTTGAGGTTACAAAATTTTAGTTTGTAACTGTTTCATGATCCCCTAAATTCTCGCTTTCTACTGCTGTCAACTCCCTAAAATTGTCAATATCAGCGAGGGGGTTTGATACGAACCTATTTCCTTGAATTGGTCTGATTCGGCTTGGTTTGAGTTCTGTTCACTAAGTTGACTCACTAGGGGGGCTTGGAACCCGGTTGATTCATAATTTGGAATGCTTTCTCGAAAGTTGTTTGTGTTTTGGTATTTAGCCGTTGGATCTAAGCCCTCGGATCGAAGTTTCTGGTTCTTCGAACCGTTTGATGATCTCGCGTCCTTTGATCATTTTGGATCATGCGTTCTTATCTTATCCGTCGAAGTGGATTTCTGGATTACACGCTTGTTTCTCAGGTTTGATTTTGAATCCTGAGATTTAATCTCAAGCTTTGTTTTGTCGTTTGTTTCAGATAACCTAACTGCGATTGTGACTCTCGATCATCCCGAGAGTGGCTGACCGCCTGGGCAATTGCCCAAAAAAAAAAAATTTTGAGAGGATATTTTTAATATATTTATTTTAAACTCTCCTCCCCAAAATAAACCGGGCCTTCAAAACGTTCAGCCTATCCACGATCTCCCTCTCTCGCTCCTCACACTTTGCCCACCTCAAGAGCGGATATTCTCCCTCATTTTAATCGCCGACGCCGCATCCCGCCGGACCGCCCTTACCCGAGAAGTTGGAGAAGCTGAAGCGCGAGAAGGACAAAGCAAGGAGAAGGAAAAAGAGGATAAGGTCATTGATTTAAGATTAAATCTGATTTTATTTAGTTTTATGATATTTTAACTTTAAACTTAAATAAAAGTAGTCGGTTTATGAAAAAAATATAAATTTAAATCGAACTGAACTCAATGTGAGCCAAATGTTTTTTTGACAATCAATAATATACCTGTGAGAGCTTAGAACTCTATTATACTTATAAGCAATCTTTAGAGACAAGTTCTTCATTTATAGCTGTATTTGTTTTCAGAGCTACTGAACCTGCCTCCAAACTCGGATGCACAAGTCTTCAAGAATTTGACTGAGCAGCAGTGGTAAAGTTTTAATACTTTATTTTCATTCTTAATTAACTCCTACAAATTATAAACAGTGTTTTAATCTCAGCCGTTCGATTATTAATCCAACGGCTGCTGCTGCATTCAAAAACAGAAGTTATGTTCTTTCATTAACAAGTAGATTAGCAGATTTGTTTTTTTAGTGAATTTTAATAACAAGTTTGACTATGTAAAATTTAGGTCTTTTAATGAAATACGTTTAATTATTTATGTACTAAATCCCAAATCGAGAATGTCATTAAATCTTACAACAGTTGTTATAAATTTATTAGAATAGCTTTCAAATTATGATCAAATCACGTCTTTTATATGACTTTTTGATAAAGAGAACTTCCCAATTTAACTCTAATTTTTCATTACATAATTATTTTTTATCACATGTAGTAATCATTAATTATATCTTTATGCGGTGATATTGAAAGATTAAATTTATTCAATAATATTTTTCTGACATTCTTCTCAATCAATTAAGGTATGTGAATAAGATTTTAATTTTAAACAGAAGGTGTCTTTTTTTAAGATATTATTGGTTTAATTTTATTTTAAAAGGTAGAAGGTGCCTTTTTTTTAAATATTGTTGGTTTAATTTTATTTTAAAAAGGCCGAAGGTGTGCCTTTTTTTTAAATATTGTTGGTTTAATTTTATTTTAAAAAGGCCGAAGGTGTGCCGTTATTCTTGAGATATTATGAATTTGTTTTGAAAAGGTTGAAAGTGTGTCATTATTTATTGATTTATTTTTATTTGCATTCTACTATCATATTTAGGATTTTCTAAATGGATCGTTATTTAAAGAGAAAAGAAACGAGTTGATCTTGATATCGATAATCTTCGATCGGCCGTCACGATTTGGAGTTATGATGTTAATGGCAGAGAGATAATACGTAGCATATTTGGTAAAATCAACCTAAAAGTCATAATTTTCCTCAATGATGATAATGTTGCACGCAGATTTAATTCAAAGTGGTTTGAGGAATATCCATATTGGTTAGAATATAGATACGTGAAAGATCGCATATTGTTTATATTGCTATTTATTTAAGCCAAGAACAAGTTACTATAAATCAAGGAGGTGGAGATTCATTTATCGAGAAGGATTTAAAATTGGAAAAGAAAAGAAAAGTTTTTAGCCCACGTTGGTGAACACAATAGTGCTCATAATAAAGCAAGACAAACGTGTGAAGATCTAATGAAGCCTCAAACACAAAGTGTCTCTACTATGTGGTTGACTAAGATGAGAAACAAAAAAGAGTATAGGTAATGTTGGCGGTTGATTGTGTTAGATTTCTTTTGCGACAAGGATTACCATTCCGTGGTCACGATGAATCTTTTAATTCAGTTAATCAAGGAAATTATTTAGAATTATTCCATTTTCTTGCAGATCATAATGAAGAAATTAAAAAAGTTACATTTGAAAATGCTAGTACAAAATTACAATTGACTTCACCAAAGGTACAAAAACAGCTTTGTCAAGCGGCATCATCTGAGACTTTAACTTCTATCATCAAAGATATCGGTGATTCTTACTTTTCTATTATTGTGGATGAAGCTCGTGATGTATCAACAAAGGAACAACTAGCTATCGCTGTGAGATATGTTGATAAAAAAGGTCAAGTTATTGAAAGATTTATTAGCATTAAATATGTTTCTTCAACAAGTGCAATTGCACTCAAGACAACACTTGAAGCTATACTTGCTAAGCATTCATTAAGCTTGCATAGGATGAGGTCAAGGCTATGATGGGGCATCCAATATGCGAGGTGAATTTAATGGTTTGAAGGCACTCATTCTTAATGATAATCCTAGGCATTTTATGTTCATTGTTTTGCCCATCAGCTTCAATTATGTTTAGTGGCGTAAAAAAACATTGGCAAGTGAAGCATCTTTTGAGATCACTTCAAGAATTTTAAACACAATTGGAAGTTTTGTAAGAGAAGTGACATTTTAAAAACTATTCAACATGAAAAGGTTATTTTACATCTCCAAACAGGGGATTTAATTAGTGGACGTGGTTTGAATCAAGAAATTAACCTACAACGAGCTGGCGACACTCGTTGGAGTTCACATTTTCATAGTTTAATTAGTCTTATGAAGATGTATGCATCTGTGCTCGAAGTGCTTGAGATAGTAAAAGAGGATGAAGTACATGATCATCAATCAGTTGAAGCCGGTGTTTTAATTAGTGCAATGGAGTCTTTTGATTTTGTATTTACTATACATTTGATGATTGATATTTTAGGTATCACAAATGAATTATCACAATCTATGCAAAAAAAAGACCAAGACATTGAAAATGCAATGAAATTAGTGCAGATATCCAAGCAACGATTACAGATAATGAGAATCAGTGGATGGGATTCCTTATTACATGAAGTGTCTCTTTTTTGTAATGTTTTTGAGATTGATATTCCAGATATGAGTTCTACCTTTAAAACTCGTCGACGAGCTATACGGGGAGGTGAAGAAATGACAAACTTGCATCACTATTGCGTTGAGTTATTCTACACTATAATTGATATGCAACTTCAAGAACTGAATGATCGTTTTTTGAAGCAAGCACAGAGTTACTTCTTTTGTGTGGCATGCTTAAACCCAAGTGATTTATTCTTTGCTTTTGATAAGAAAAAACTTATTCGACTTGCGAGTTATATCCCTGATTTTTTGCGGTTGAGCTTGTGAACATCGCCTTTCCACTTATATTATCGATGCGTAGTAGTGATGATTTCTCATCTTTAAATGATATTCGATCTTGCCAAACATTGTTAAGACAAAAAGGATGATGTGTATCCTTTAATTTATAGACTTATTATTTTGGCACTAACTTTACCGGTTACTTTCTGACATGGAGAGAGCATTTTCTGATGAAGATTGTTAAACATCGATTTAGTAGAATGAGTGATGATTGGCTCAATGATTGTCTTATACCTTATATTGAGAAAGAAGTATTTGAATCGATTCCAAATGAATCTATCATGCAATATTATCAGACAATGCAAAATAGATTAAGAAGTTTGTAAATATTTTTTATTAGATTGATGATAATGTAATGTTCATCTTTTGGTATATATTCATTGTTAAATTCACCTTTTTTTTAAATTACTTTTGCCCACCCGAAAATAAAAGGCGTTCTACGGATGCGGTAGGATCTGGAAGAACCCGGTTTCTCCGTGAAGAATGGTGGTTTGTGAGGAAAACCGAAGAACATGGCGGGGAAGAAAAGAAGAAGAAGGAGACTGAAGAGATAAGTTTCTTTCTTAAAATCTTGATTACCCCCTTTCTGTTTGGCTTTTGATCTCTATTTATACTTTTCTTGCAAGATCTCTGCCTTCTAGTCTTTTTGTAACTACTACTATATTACGTTGGGGTTCTCGTTTACATTGTTTCTTGGAATATTAGTTAGTTGAGGTGTCGAGCCATCAATTATTTACTCTTCTTCTTGATTATTGTAGTGCTTCAGAAAACTCTCTGGCACTGGACCGCTGCAATATCTGCTGACCCTCTTGTGATGTTTACTTGGAGTACTTGTGTTGTATTGTGTAACAATTCCTTTCTGATCTCTGCTGATATTAGGATTGCTTCTAATGCTACCTTCATCTTCTGTATCTATTGTTTATTGTACTAATTTGCTGTTTGTAAAATAGTTCTCTGTAATCTTATTGTTGTATGTGATAATTTGGTACTTAGAGGATTTGGGATCATATCATTACTCTCCTTCTCAAACTGACCTTGTCCTCGAGGTCAAAATGAACACCTTCTCTGTTTCTTCAATTCATTTCTTAGAAGCTCCTGTTGATACTTTCCCTCCCACTGATTATGAAAGTAACAATTTGATTGTTTGTTGGAAGTAGTATTCTTTTGTGGCCATTTATTTGATATTGGGAAGCTTACTGTGCCTCAATCTTTGCTTATAATTGTGGCATTTCTTATTTGCACTATGTCTGATGGGCTTTATAGAATTGGCTATATTTAAATTATACTGTTAGGCTAATTCAATGATCAGAATTATTGAGAACTATTTAGACTATTTTATAATTAGACAATTATATGTCCTTTGTCTTAACCTGGATTGAATGGCTGATATTTGAAGCTTGTTTCTAATGCATCTTCTTGTATCCACTGCATTTCTGGTTGAGTATCTTGCTGTAGTTGATACTCTTGGTCCTCATTGACCATCATGAAGGCACATAATTTGGCTTGACATATATGCCCTTTGTGATATTTTTCCTCACAATTAAAACACAATCCTTTCTTTATTCTTTCTTCCATTTGGGTAGGTGTCAGCCTCTGAATTGCTAAAGGCTGTTTACTTTGAATGTTGCTGTGTTGATTGGCATTTGGTGGAGTAGGCAGTATGAGTGGTTGCTGTATTTGATGTTGCTTTACTGCTGGAACTTGACTGATCTTGTAGTTTTTGGCCATGTGAATGTCATCAGCTAGCCTATCCTCCATTAGCTTGGCCAATTGAAATGCTTGCTGCAATGATTTGGGCTGTAATGCTCTCACTTCCCTCTTAATATCATTTCTAAGCCCTGATTCAAAACAACTTTGAAGGAATTCAGGTGGAATGTCTGAAATTTGGTTAGCTAGGTCTTCAAACTCATTATAAAAGTGTTGCTTGTGGTTTCTTTGTTGAAGCTTAGCTAATTCTCCTCTTAAATCTCAGAGGAAGAGCCAAATCTTTGCATAACTTGTTCTTTAAATTGTGGCCATGAATACAATTATTTATTTAATTGCATCCATTGATACCAACTCAAAGCAGTCCATCCATGTATATTGAGGATATTAAAAATTTTGTTCATCCGATGTGTTATGGCGAAAGAATTGCTGCTTTAAAGAGCCAACTTCTGGTTTTCTCCATTAAATCTGGACATATCTATTTTGACAGGTATTGACATGGATGTGTGTGTATGTGGTCTATTTGGAGAATAGGATTCTGAATGGGATGCATCACATACCTGGATTTGAGGTTATTTTTCCAATCTGTTTTCTATGACAGTCAATCTTCTTGATATTTCAGTCAATACCATAGTGATTGAGGTCATTTGCTCTTCTGTTTTATTTAGTCTTCCTACACATTCATCTATGGTCTTTGCTGTGTGTCTTGTGCCTTCTGCTATTGTTTGGATTGTGGATCTCAACGAGAGCACCAATGATACGAACCTATTTCCTTGAATTGGTCTGATCCGGCTTGGTTTGAGTTCTGTTCACTGAGTTGACTCACTAGGGGGCTTGGAACCCGGTTGATTTACTGTAATTTGGAATTATAACTCAGATGCTTTCTGGGTCGTTGGATCTAGCGTGTTTTGATATTTAGCGTTGGATGAGCCTGGATCGAGTTTCTCTTGGGTTGGTTCTTGAACCGTCGGATGATCTCGTGTCTTGCAGACCTTTGGATTGGGTTTTGGATCATGCGGTTCTTATTGCTTATCTGTCGTAAGTGAATTACATGCGTTTGTTTCTGCGCGGGTTAATCCTGGATTGAATCTGAGCCTTTGATTGAGATTTGCACGGCTGTTTCTTGGTCGTTGGATGAAGCTTTGAGATAACCTAACCTTATACTTTGCTTTTGTTTTGTTTATTTGTTATGTCGAAGAACTCCGAGGAAAGAGGATGCGGGATCGGGAAGAAACCAGGTTTCTCTGGTGAAGAATGGTGGTTTCCGGTGAGGAAAACCCAGAAGAACATGAGCAGGAAGAAGAGAAGAAGAAGGAGACTGAAGAGATAAGTTTCTTTCATAAAATCTTGATTACCCCCTTTCTATTTGGCTTTTGATCTCTATTTATACTTTTCTTGCAAGATCTCTGCCTTCTAGTCTTCTGTAACTACTTTCTGTTATATTCTGTTAGGGTTCTCGTTTCTGTTGTTTCTTGGAATATTAGTTAGTTGAGGTGTCGAGCCATCTGTTATTTACTCTTCTTCTTGATTATTGTAGTGCTTCAGGAAACTCTCTGGCACCGGACCGCTGCAATATCTGCTGACCCTATTGTGACGTTTACTTAGAGTACTTGTGTTGTATTGTGTAACAATTCCTTTCTGATCTCTGCTGATATTATGATTGCTTCTAATGCTACCTTCATCTTCACGTATCTATTTATTGTACTAATTTCTTTGTTGTAAAATAGTTAATCTTATTGTATGTGATAATTTGATATTTAGAGGATTTGGGATCATATCAGGGTTTTGTTTATTTTTTTATTTTTTTATATTTGAGTAAATTTAATCATAAACTTATATATAAAATATATGCAAAAACTTAAATCTAAGCTGTTAATTGACAGGCTAAACTCTTAAAACGATTTGAACATCAGCAATACTATTCTTAGTTCCTTTTGCTTAGTGTTTTATCTCCTTCAATGAACCATCCAACTAGTTTGCTTTCTTCATTGTTACTAGACTAAAATTTTATATTAAGCTTAATTAAAAGATTAATTAATTAAAGAAGCACGAAAATTGAAAATTTTAAAATTAGGCATAGTCGCCTATTGAACGGGCCACTTACGCTGACGTGACATTCATGTCAGCGCCAGTTGACCGTTTAACGGGCGATTATGTCTGATCTAAATTTTTTTTAAAAATAATTTGGCGCAGTCTCAATATTTTGCTTGTATCAGACTCATCCGGGGTCGGAATCGAGTGAGCTTGGTATCGTTAGAAACATAACTAAATTTTCCACGACTTTCATGTTGACAAAAATCTGCCATTCCAGCCCGGAAAGCCACAGTTTTTGTAAACGCTCGCAAAAATTGCGATACAGAGTTGAAAATATTAGCATAGTTGTAGAATTTTGCTCGTATCCGACTCATCCGGTGTAAGAATTGAGCGAACATTGTATCGTTGGAAATGTAACGAAATTCCCTACGACTTTCATGCTGACAAAAATTGACGATTTTAGCCCGATACGCCACAGTTTGTGCCAAAATTTTCAACTATGCACTGCAATTTTTGACGAGCGATTACAAAAACTCCGGCTAACCGGACTGGAATCTTAGATTTTTGTTAACATGAAAATCGTAGAGAATGTCATTATGTTTTCAACGATACCAAACTCACTCGATTCCGACACCGGATGAATCCGATACAGGCAAAATATTGAGACTGTATCAATTTTTTTTATTTTAAATTTAGCTCAGGCCTAGTCGCCCGTTGAACGGAACGGGTGACTGACGCTAACGTTAATGTCACATCAACGCAAGTTGCCCATTCAACAGACGATTATACCTATTTTTAAAATTTTTATTTTTTATAATTATTTAACCAATTAAAATTTTAATGAGACTTAATATAAAAAAATTAGTCATGTTACTCTTCCTCCGACACCTAATGACTCTTTCCCATGAGCTGCCAACTCCATTTAAAGCGACAATGGAGGGGTAGCCAACCTGTAGGATGATTTAGGGCTTCTTGAAGGCATCTTTGGAAGCTCATAGAGGTGATTAAAAATAATTAACACATCATTAAATGAATATTTTATCAAAATTTTTTAACAATATGCTTATTAAATTACAAACTAATATACTTAAATACAACAAAATAACTTTTAGATTAATTCATTTAAAAGATGAATTTTAATAAAGTTGCTCATTTATATAAAAAATATATATATGAACAAATATTGAGCTATTCTTCAGCCCGACAATTTACACTCAGCACATTTACAAGTGCAGAACATGCAGCTCTGCACAGTTAAAATATCTTACAAAGTTGTACTGATTCTACACTTCATCACGAGATTCAAGCAACAGGGTTGAACTGAAAACGGATACAGAAAGTTGTTTTCTGCTAATAAATTGGTGAGAGTTAATTCAAGAGAGGCTTAACATGCAAACTTCAATACAACACTGGTGATAACTATTAACATTTGAGCCAATTTACTGATAAACTCTCACAAATAATAATATATGTGCAAGATTTGAATTTAAAATCTCTTGTTTGAACGGTTAAACTCTTAACCGCCAAGCTAAGTTGCCTTTCAAAAGTGAGAAGTTTATACCTCAAGTTTAAACCAATCCACAATAATGTATGAATACCATAGAATCAGTGCTTCAGAGAATAAGTGATTAAAACTAATTAGAAGAAGATCAGAACCTAATGAGCACAATTAACAGAAGCAATGCAGCATAACTCGCATCATACCAAAACAGAGAACAAGATTGATTCTCATTAACTCATCCTATGACCGAACACAGTTGGGCTTATTCGAAGAACAAATCCAACTTTATGAAATGATAACTTGAGACGGATTCAAACATAAACAACCAAAAACAAACAACTAATTGAACTTATTTCAAGCTACATTATAACAAGAAAGCATTTGCAGCAAGGGAATAACTTCGAACACTTAGAGGACGTCACGAAGAAGGAGGTTGATGCCAAACGATGCGGAGCAAAAGATAAGCCCAAGCAGCGCCAGAAAGTTCACACCTCTGCATGGAACCGAATATAAATCATTAGAGAAGGTATAAAAGATTCCAACTTTAATTTGGAAAAAGAAGAAATACCCAAACTTGAGCCGATTCTCGGGAACTCCGGAAGCGTATCCCTTGAAGTAGAAGAAGCGAGCGACGGTGTAGAAGAGTCCGAGTGCGGATGCAACGAGCGAGTGCTGGATCCCGCCGAGCAACAGTGTCACGAAGAACACCGGCATGTATTCAATTGAGTTCTGGTGTCCTCTCTGCCAAGCAGAATCCGAAATTCGCGTCAAAATGTAATCAAATTCACATCTTTAGACGACCAGTGATGAAATTGTGGAACGGATACATACCTGGACACAATTGAAGAGCTGGCATCCTTGTTCTCGGATTCCAACGCGTAGAGTGCAGGGTATGGCACTTTGTACCTGATTTCAGGGATTTTGTAGATTGAGTATAGAGGAAACAGTAGTAAGAGATGAGGCGAAAGGAAATGAAATCAGGAAAACAATTACTTCTTCCGGGCTTTTCCCACTTGAACGCCCATCCACAGATTGAGGAAGGCGTAGAGAACGAGCACCAACACAACGTAGCCATACTCGCTCGGGATATCGATCGCCACTGCCATGCTGTTCTCTTCTTCTTCTACTCTCTCCCTCTCTCTCTCTCCCTCTCTCTCTCGGTGGCCTGAGAATGAATACCTAGCTCTCTAATGCGAACTCTTTGATTCGACTTGTTTCATTGCTCTCCGGCCCTCTTAGTTATTTATTTATAGGGAAGTGATCAGACCTCCTAGATTATTATAGAAATTAAATATGTTTAGTTTCTTATTCTATCAAAAAAATGAATTTAAAATAATTGAATTAGACTCGCCAATATTATAATTAAAATAATTTTAAATTATCAGCCATAAATTCTATGCCTATTGTGAAAGGAAATTAACAGCTAAGAGATTAATAGTAAGCGTGCATTTGTTTTCTTGTAATCTTACTTCTTAATCATATCCTAAGAAAAAATGCTATCAGAATATTAATAGCAAATTTTAGGATAAATGATCACCAAATTTATTTTTGATAGATTTAATATAAATTTTAATGATTAATCTATATTATGCTATCCTAAAACCATTCCAATAATTAGTTAACCCATTTTAATCATATTTAAATTAACAAATGCTAACCTAAATTTTCCTCTATATCTATCCTTTAGTTGTGAATGGCTCAAATAAAAAATTATATCAGAATAATTTGTTGAAGTAATTTTGTTAAAATAATAAATTCAAATGTTTAAAAACATAAGACAATTTTTAAAGTTAGATGGCATTAGGAAAAATGAATTCATAATATTGTATTTGATTCTAGTTAAATATCTTTAATTTTGAATCTTTATTTTTATCATTATGAATAAATTACACTAAAATATTATGATACATTTTCTTAAAGGGGGATTTACATACATACCACATTAAACATCAATATTTACATATTTAACACCTAAACTTATCATTTTACAATTTTAACACCTAAAACATTCTAACACAACAAAATTACCACTTTCCGCTCTCCCTCGTAAGTATTCGATCCCGATTCGACCTTTAAATTTTTAACCTCTCTATTTTCTGGTTCTATATCTGATCCGATTTTCAGAACCTTAAATATCTCACTAATTTTGATGTAACTATTGTTGGCTATGCCCATGTCAACCTTTTCAATGGATCTCTGCACTATCGACAGTTGGTCGCCGATTTAGTCCTTTCACCACACCCCAGTCACCTTATAAATACGTGAATCTCGAATGGCTTGAGGTTACAAAATTTTAGTTTGTAATGCTTCATGATCCCTAAATTCTCGCTTTCACGCCAACTCCCTAAAATTGTCAATATCGTGAGGGGTTTGATACGAACCTATTTCCTTGAATTGGTCTGATTCGGCTTGGTTTGAGTTCTGTTCACTAAGTTGACTCACTAGGGGGGCTTGGAACCCGGTTGATTTACTGTAATTTGGAATTATAACTCAGATGCTTTCTGAGTTGTTGGATGCAGTGTGTTTTGGTATTTAGCCGTTGGATCTAAGCCCTCGGATCGAGTTTCTCTTGGGTTGGTTCTTGAACCGTCGGATGATCTCGTGTCTTGTAGACCTTTGGATTGGGTTTTGGATCATGCGGTTCTTACTGCTTATCTGTCGTAAGTGGATTACACACGTTTGTTTCTGCGCGGTTTGATCCTGGATTGAATCTGAGCTTTTGATTGAGATTTGCACGGCTGTTTCTTGGTCGTTGGATGAAGCTTTGAGATAACCTAACCTTATACTTTGCTTTGTTTTGTTTTGTTTCGACTGTTCGAGCCGTCGAAGAACTCCCGAGAGGAAAGAGGATGCCGGGCGGACCTGCTTATCGTGGGCAATTGCCCACCCAAAAAAAAAAATTTTGAGAGGATATTTTAGACTTTTAATATATTTATTTTAAACTCTCCTCCCCAAAATAAACCCTGCTCGAGGACTTCCTTCTTCAAAACAAAGTCAGCCTATCCATCTCCCCTCTCTGCTCTCTTGCACTCACACTTTGCCCACCCTCAAGAGCGGATATTCTCCTCATTTTAATCGCCGACGCCGTCCCGCCATCCCGGACCGCCTTACCCGAAGTTGGAGAAGTCAGCGGAAGGCGAGAAGGACAAAGCGAAGCAGAGAGAAGGAAAAGAGGATAAGGTCATTGATTTAAGATTAAATCTGATTTTATTTAGTTTTATGATATTTTAACTTTAAACTTAAATAAAAGTAGTCGGTTTATGAAAAAAATATAAATTTAAATCGAACTGAACTCAATGTGAGCCAAATGTTTTTTTGACAATCAATAATATACCTGTGAGCTTAGCTAATGCTAGAACTCTATTATACTTATAAGCAATCTTTAGAGACAAGTTCTTCATTTATAGCTGTATTTGTTTTCAGAGCTACTGAACCTGCCTCCAAACTCGCCGGATGCACAAGTCTTCAAGAATTTGACTGCGAGCAGTGGTAAAGTTTTAATACTTTATTTTCATTCTTAATTAACTCTACAAATTATAAACAGTGTTTTTTAATCTCAGCCGTTCGATTATTAATCCAACGGCTGCTGCTGCATTCAAAACAGAAGTTATGTTCTTTCATTAACAAGTAGATTAGCAGATTTGTTTTTAGTGAATTTTAATAACAAGTTTGACTTTGTAGGTCTTTTAATGAAATACGTTTAATTATTTATGTACTCTAAATCCCAAATCGAGAATGTCATTAAATCTTACAACAGTTGTTATAAATTTATTAGAATAGCTTTCAAATTATGATCAAATCACGTCTTTTATATGACTTTTTGATAAAGAGAACTTCCCAATTTAACTCTAATTTTTCATTACATAATTATTTTTATCACATGTAGTAATCATTAATTATATGCTTTATGATATTGAAAGACAGCTATTCAATAATATTTTTCAGTAACATTCTTCTCAATCACTCATGCTGAATAAGATTTTTAATTTTAAACAGGTGTATTTTTTAAGATATTATCTTTAATTTTAAAAGCAAGGTGTGCCTTTTTTTTTAAATATTATTGGTTTAATTTTATTTTAAAAGGTCAAGGTGTGCCTTTTTTTTAAATATTTGGTTTAATTTTATTTTAAAAAGGCCGAAGGTGTGCCGTTATTCTTGAGATATTATGAATTTGTTTTGAAAAGGTTGAAAGTGTGTCATTATTTATTGATTTATTTTTATTTGCATTCTACTATCATATTTAGGATTTTCTAAATGGATCGTTATTTAAAGAGAAAAGAACGAGTTGATCTTGATATCGATAATCTTCCTACGATCCCGGCTTCGTCACGATTTGAGTTATGATGTTAATGACAGATATAATACGTAGAGCATATTTGGTAAAGGCCACATCAACCTAAAAGTCATAATTTTCCTCAAACAATGATAGTAATGTTGCACGATTTAATTCAAAGTGGTTTGAGGAATATCCATATTGGTTAGAATATAGCATACGTAAAGATGCGCGATATTGTTTATATTGCTATTTATTTAAGCCTCAAGAACAAGTTACTATAAATCAGGAGGTGGAGATTCATTTATCGAGAAGGATTTAAAATTGGAAAAGAAAAGAAAAGTTCTACCACGCTATGAACACAATAGTGCTCATAATAGAGCAAGACAAAAGTGTGAAGATCTAATGAAGCCTCAAACACAAAGTATCTCTATGTGGTTGACTAAAGATGAGAGAAACAAAAAAGAGTATGTGGTAATGTATGTGCAAATGATTGTGTTAGATTTCATGCAAGGATTACCATTCCGTGGTCACGATGAATCTTTTAATTCGCTTAATCAAGGAAATTATTTAGAATTATTCCATTTTCTCGAGATCATAATGAAGAAATTAAAAAAAGTTACATTTGAAAATGCTAGTACAAAATTACAATTTCACCAAAGGTACAAAAAAACTTTGTCGTACATCATCCGAGACTTTAACTTCTATCATCAAAGATATCTGATTCTTACTTTTCTATTATTGTGGATGAAGTTCGTGATGTATCAACAAAGGAACAACTAGCTATCACCGTGAGAGATATGTTGATAAAAAAGGTCAAGTTATTGAAAGATTTATTAAAGATTAAATATGTTTCTTCAACAAGTGCAATTGCACTCAAGACAACACTTGAAGCTATACCGCTAAGCATTCATTAAGCTTGCATAGGATAGAGGTCAAGGCTATGATGGGGCATCCAATATGCGAGGAATTTAATGGTTTGAAGGCACTCATTCTTAATGATAATCCTCGCATTTTATGTTCATTGTTTTGCCCATCGCCTTCTTTAGTGGTGTAGCAAAACATTGGCAAGTGAAGCATCTTTTTTGAAATCACTTCAAGAATTTTAAACACAATTGGAAGGTTTAATTGCATTAACATCTACAACGAAATGCACACTCGGAGTTCACATTTTCATAGTTTAATTAGTCTTATGAAGATGTATGCATCTGTTCAAGTGCTTGAGATAGTAAAAGAGGATGAAGTACATGATCATCAATCCCAGTTTGTTTTACAAGGTAATGGAGTCTTTTGATTTTGTATTTACTATGCATTTGATGATTGATATTTTAGGTATCACAAATGAATTATCACAATCTATGCAAAAAAAAGACCAAGACATATTGAAAATGCAATGAAATTAGTGCGATATCCAAGCAACGACATGATAATGAGAATATGGGATTCTTATTACATGAAGTGTCTCTTTTTGTAATGTTTTGAGATTGATATTCCGAGATATGAGTTCTACCTTTAAAACTCGTCGACGAGCTACGGGAGGTGAAGAAATGACAAACTTGCATCACTATTGCGTTGAGTTATTCTACACTATAATTGATATGCAACTTCAAGAACTGAATAATCGTTTTTCTGAAGCAAGCATAGAGTTACTTCTTTGTGTGGCATGCTTAAACCCAAGTGATTCATTCTTTGCTTTTGATAAGAAAAAACTTATTCGACTTGCAGAGTTATATCCTACAGATTTTTCTGCAGTTGAGCTTGTGGCCCTTGAACATCAGCTTTCCACTTATATTATCGATGTACGTAGTAGTGATGATTTCTCATCTTTAAATGATATTGCTGATCTTGCCAAACAGCTTGTTAAGACAAAAAAGGATGATGTGTATCCTTTAATTTATAGACTTATTATTTTGGCACTAACTTTACCAGTTGCTACAGCTACAGTGGAGAGAGCATTTTCGAATGAAGATTGTTAAACATCGACATGTAGTAGAATGAGTGATGATTGGCTCAATGATTGTCTTATACCTTATATTGAGAAAGAAGTATTTGAATCGATTCCAAATGAATCTATCATGCAATATTATCGACAATGCAAAATAGATTAAGAAGTTTGTAAATATTTTTATTAGATTGATGATAATGTAATACAATTCATCTTTTGGTATATTCAAATTCACCTTTTTTTTTTAAATTACTTTTGCCCAATCAAAAATAAAAGTCGGTTCTCCTGATGCGCCGATCTGGGAAGAACCCGTTTCTCCGTGAAGAATGGTGGTCGCGAGGAAAACCCGTAAGAATACGAAATGAAGAAAAGAAGAAGAAGGAGACTCTTTCTTAAAATCTTGATTACCCCCTTTCTGTTTGGCTTTTGATCTCTATTTATACTTTTCTTGCAAGATCTCTGCCTTCTAGTCTTTTTGTAACTACTTTCTGTTATATTCTGTTAGGGTTCTCGTTTCTGTTGTTTCTTGGAATATTAGTTAGTTGAGGTGTCGAGCCATCAATTATTTACTCTTCTTCTTGATTATTGTAGTGCTTGAAAAAAACTCTCAGACGGACCGCAATATCTCACGACCCTCTTGATGTTTACTGAGTACTTGTATTGTGTAACAATTCCTTCGATCTCACGATATTAGGATTGCTTCTAATGCTACCTTCATCTTCTATATCATTGTTTATTGTACTAATTTTGTTTGTAAAATAGTTCCTGTAATCTTATTATATGTGATAATTTGTACTTAGGATTTGGGATCATATCATTACTCTCCTTCTCAAACCGATTTGTCCTCAAGGTCAAAATGAACATCCGCCTTCTCTGCTTTCTTCAATTCATTTCTTAGAAGCTCTGATACTTTCCCTCCCACTGATTATGAAAGTAACAATTTGATTGTTTGTTGGAAGTAGTATTCTTTTGTGGCCATTTATTTGATATTGGGAAGCTTACTGTGCCTCAATCTTTGCTTATAATCAGATTTTATTTGCACACTATGTTGATGCTTTTATAATTTAAATTATACGTTAAAGTTAATTCAATGATCGAATTGAGAACTATTTACTATTTTATAATTAGACAATTATATGTCCTTTGTCTTAACTGATTGAATGGCGATATTTGAAGCTTGTTTCTAATGCATCTTCTTGTATCCATTGCATTTGGGTTGAGTATCTTGTAGTTGATACTCTTGGTCCTCATTGACCATCATGAAGGCACATAATTTGGCTTGACATATATGCCTGATATTTTTCCTCACAATTAAAACACAATCCTTTCTTTATTCTTTCTTCCATTTGGGTAGGTGTCACCAATTGCTAAAGCGTCATACTTTGTGTTGCTTGTGTTTGATTTGGGTAAGCGGTATGATGAGTTCTTTGTATTTGATGTTGCTTCTTCTTTGGAACTTGACTGATCTTGTAGTTTTGGCCATGTGAATGTCATCCGCTTATCCTCCATTAGCTTGGCCAATTGAAATGCTTGCTACAATGATTTTGTAATGCTCTCCTTCCCTCTTAATATCATTTTAAGCCCCGATTCAAAACAACTTTGAAGAATTGGGTGGAATGTCCGAAATTTGGTTACCAGTCTTCAAACTCATTATAAAGTGTTGCATGGTTTGTTGAAGCTTAGCTAATTCTCCTCTTAAATCTGAGAGGGAAGAGCCAAATCTTTGCATAACTTGTTCTTTAAATTGTGGCCATGAATACAATTATTTATTTAATTGCATCCATTGATACCAACTCAAAGCGGTCCATCCATGTATATTGAGGATATTAAAATTTTTGTTCATCGATGTGTTATGGCGAAAGAATTGCTCTTTAAAGAGCCAACGGGTTTTCTCCATTAAATCTGGACATATCTATTTTGGATGTGTATTGACATGGATGTGTGTAGGTCATTTGGAGAATAGGATTACGAATGGGATGCATCACATACGGATTTGAGTTATTTTCCAATCTTTTTTATGACTCAATCTTCTTGATATTTCTCAATACCATAGTATTGAGGTCATTTGCTCTTCTGTTTTATTTAGTCTTACACATTCATCTATCTTTGTGTGTCTTGTGCCTTCGCTATTGTTTGGATTGTGGATCTCAGAGCACCAATAATAACCTATTTCCTTGAATGGCTTGGTTTGAGTTACGTTTCACCGAGTTGACTCACTAGGGGCTTGGAACCGGAGAATTCTTGTAATTATAACTTATGCTTTCGAGTTGTTGGATGCGTGTTTTGATATTTAGCCGTTGGATGAGCCCTGATCGAGTTTCTCTTGGGTTGGTTAACCGTCGGATGATCTCGTATTGCAGATTGGGGTTTTGGATCATGCGTTCTTATTGCATCTCGTCGTAAGTGAATTACATGCGTTTGTTTCTAGCGGGTTAATCTGGATTGAATCGAGCCTTTGATTGAGATTTGCCGTTTCTTTGGATGAAGTTTGATAACCTAACCTTATACTTTGCTTTGTTTTGTTTTGATTTGTCGAAGAACTCGAGGAAAGAGGGATGTACTGGATCGGGGAAGAAACCGTTTTTCTGAAGAATGGTGGTTTCGTGAGAAAACCTAAGAACATGCGGAAGAAGAGAAGAAGAAGGAGACGAAGAGATAAGTTTCTTTCATAAAATTACCCCATTACTCTTTTATACTTTTTCTGCAAGATCTCGCCTTCTCTGTAACTACTTCTGTTATATTACGTTAGGGTTCGCTTGTTTCTTGGAATATTAGTTAGAGGTGTCAGCCATATTTACTCTTCTTCTTGATTATTGTAGTCTTGAAACTCGGCATCGACCGTTGCAATATCTGCGACCTATCTGACGTACTTGTGTTGTATTGTGTAACAATTCCTTTCGATCTCGATATTATGATTGCTTCTAATGCTACCTTCATCTTCTCAGATCTATTATGTACTAATTTCTTGTTAGTTGTAATCTTATTGTATGTGATAATTTGAAGAGGATTTGGGATCATATCGGTTTTGTTTATTTTTTATTTTTTTATATTTGAGTAAATTTAATCATAAACTTATATATAAAATATATGCAAAAACTTAAATCTAAGCGTTAATAAGCTAAACTCTTAAAACGATTTGAACATCAGCAATACTATTCTTAGTTCCTTTTGCTTAGTGTTTTATCTCCTTCAATGAACCATCCAACTAGTTTGCTTTCTTCATTGTTACTAGACTAAAATTTTATATTGCTTAATTAAAAGATTAATTAATTAAAGAAGCACGAAAATTGAAAATTTTAAAATTAGGCATATTATCGAACGTACACTTCGACGCGACATTCATGGCCACGCTTAACGCGGCATGGATCTAAATTTTTTTAAAATAATTTGGTATAGCCTCAATATTTTGCTTGTATCGACTCATCGGTCAATCGAGTGAGTTTGGTATCGTTAAAACATAACTAAATTTTCCACTTTCGTTGACAAAAATCGCCATTCCCCGGAAAGCCACGTAAACGCGCGATATACGAGTTGAAAATATTAGCATAGTTGAAATTTTGTTCAGATCCATTCATCCGAAAGAACAGAATTGTATCGTTGGAAATGTAACGAAATTCCCTACGACTTTCATGCTGACAAAAATTGACGATTTTAGCCCGATACGCCACAATTTGTGCCAAAATTTTCAACCATGATCGTAATTTTTCTGCGATAAAAAAACTCGCCAACCTGACCGGAATCTTAGATTTTGTTAACATGAAAATCGAGAATGTCACATGTTTTCAACGATACCAAACTACTGTCGATCTGAATGCATACAAAATATTGGTGATCAGATCAATTTTTTTTATTTTAAATTTAAATTTCCAGGCTGCCGGAACAACGGATCGACGCTAATTAATGTCACATCAACGCAGTCGCCATTCAACGATTATTATACCTTTTTTAAAATTTTATTTTTATATTATTTAACCAATTAAAATTTTAATGAGACTTAATATAAAAAATTAGTCATGTTACTCTTCCGACACCTAATGACTCTTTCCCATGAGCTGCCAACCCATTTAAAGCGACAATGGAGGGGTAGCCAACCTGTAGGATGATTTAGGGCTTCTTGAAGGCATCTTTGGAAGCTCATAGAGGTGATTAAAAATAATTAACACATCATTAAATGAATATTTTATCAAAATTTTTTAACAATATGCTTATTAAATTACAAACTAATATACTTAAATACATAAATAAACAAAATAACTTTTAGATTAATTCATTTAAAAGATGAATTTTTAATAAAGTTGCTCATTTATATAAAAAATATATATATGAACAAATATTGAGCTATTCTTCAGCCCGACAATTTACACTCAGTAATGTGTAAGTGCAGAACATGCAGCTCTGCACAGTTAAAATATCTTACAAAGTTGTACTGATTCTACACTTCATCACGAGATTCAAGCAACAGGGTTGAACTGAAAAACAGATACAGAAAGTTGTTTTCTGCTAATAAATTGGTGAGAGTTAATTCAAGAGAGGCTTAACATGCAAACTTCAATACAACACTGGTGATAACTATTAACATTTGAGCCAATTTACTGATAAACTCTCACAAATAATAATATATGTGCAAGATTTGAATTTAAAATCTCTTGTTTGAACGGTTAAACTCTTAACCGCCAAGCTAAGTTGCCTTCAAAAGTGAGAAGTTTATACCTCAAGTTTAAACCAATCCACAATAATGTATGAATACCATAGAATCAGTGCTTCAGAGAATAAGTGATTAAAACTAATTAGAAGAAGATCAGAACCTAATGAGCACAATTAACAGAAGCAATGCAGCATAACTCGCATCATACCAAAAAACAGAGAACAAGATTGATTCTCATTAACTCATCCTATGACCGAACACCGTTGGGCTTATTCGAAGAACAAATCCAACTTTATGAAATGATAACTTGAGACGGATTCAAACATAAACAACCAAAACAAACAACTAATTGAACTTATTTCAAGCTACATTATAACAAGAAAGCATTTGCAGTAAGGGAATAACTTCGAACACTTAGAGGACGTCACGAAGAAGGAGGTTGATGCCAAACGATGCGGAGCAAAGATAAGCCCAAGCAGCGCCAGAAAGTTCACACCTCTGCATGGAACCGAATATAAATCATTAGAGAAGGTATAAAAGATTCCAACTTTAATTTGGAAAAAGAAGAAATACCCAAACTTGAGCCGATTCTCGGGAACTCCGGAAGCGTATCCCTTGAAGTAGAAGAAGCGAGCGACGCTGTAGAAGAGTCCGAGCGCGGAGGCAACGAGCGAGTGCTGGATCCCGCCGAGCAACAGCGTCACGAAGAACACCGGCATGTATTCAATTGAGTTCTGGTGTCCCTCTGCCAAGCAGAATCCGAAATTCGCGTCAAAATGTAATCAAATTCACATCTTTAGACGACCAGTGATGAAATTGTGGAACGGATACATACCTGGACACAATCCTTGTTCGGATTCCAACGCGTAGAGTGCAGGGTATGGCACTGTACCTGATTTCAGGATTTTGTAGATTGAGTATAGAGGGAAACAGTAGTAAGAGATGAGGCGAAAGGAAATGAAATCAGGAAAACAATTACTTCTTCCGGGCTTTTCCCACTTGAACGCCCATCCACAGATTGAGGAAGGCGTAGAGAACGAGCACCAACACAACGTAGTACTCTGCTCGGGATATCGATCGCCATGCTGCCATGCTGTCTTCTCTTCTTCTTCTTCTCTCCCTCTCTCTCTCCTCTCTCTCTCGGTGGCCTGAGAATGAATACCTAGCTCTCTAATGCGAACTCTTTGATTCGACTTGTTTCTCCGGCCCTCTTAGTTATTTATTTATAGGGAAGTGATCAGACCTCCTAGATTATTATAGAAATTAAATATGTTTAGTTTCTTATTCTAAAAAAAAAATGAATTTAAAATAATTGAATTAGACTCAATATTATAATTAAAATAATTTTAAATTATCAGCCATAAATTCTATGCCTATTGTGCGAAAGGAAATTAACAGCTAAGAGATTAATAGTAAGCGTGCATTTGTTTTCTTGTAATCTTACTTCTTAATCATATCCTAAGAAAAAAAAAATGCTATCAGAATATTAATAGCAAATTTTAGGATAAATGATGACCAAATTTATTTTTGATAGATTTAATATAAATTTTAATGATTAATCATATATTATGCTATCCTAAAACCATTCCAATAATTAGTTAACCCATTTTAATCAAAATAAATTAACAAATGCTAACCTAAATTTTCCTCTATATCTATCCTTTAGTGAATGGCTCAAATAAAAGTTATAGAATAATTTGATGAAGTAATTTGTTAAAATAAATTCAAATGTTTAAAATAAGACAATTTTCAAAGTTAGATTTAAAAAATGAATTCATAATATTGTATTTGATTCTACTTAAATATGTTTTAATTTTGAATCTTTATTTTTATCAAAAAATTAAAAAATATTATGATACATTTTCTTAAATAGTCATATGTCTTATTATTGAATTGAAATTGATCATTATTATAATTAAAGTTTATTGTATTAATTAAGATAAATTCATTCTAAATTATTTGATTTTGATTTACATTTTCACAATTCTTATGAGTCATATGTCTTATTGTTGATATTGATTATTCAATTGATCATTATTTTAAAAAATAAATAAAGTTAAAAATAAATATTGATTAAATTAATTAAGATTGATATATAAATCATTTAGAGCCCTTTTTTTGAGTTAAACTAATTAATATGAATTTTATTGGATTGATTTCATTAAATTATATTTTAATTTAATTTATTTAAAATTTTTATTTATCTTAAAATAAATAAAAATTGGATTTGGACATAAAATTGTAAACCTAATATTTTTTTCTCAATTTTATAGTTTAAGATATATCATATATAACTTATTTTCATTATATTTGATCTAAATTTAATCAAGGCAAATTTTTCATATTAAATTAATTTTCAAATAATAAATTAATAACTAATTAAAAAAGGATATTTATTATTATTTTCTTAAAAAAATTTGACTTGGCTTTCTCCTTTTCTTGAGATATCGGGGTTCGAAGATTCTCCAGAAGCTTCGAAAGCTTCCTTACCCATCAAGAAAATTTTAGTGTGATGATCTTATCGATGACGCGACTTTCTCTATCTTTAATGTTTTAGGCAGCCGACGACTTCAGCGAAAAGATAAGAAACTAAAATGTAAATGATATTTATATTTATTATAGATAAAAAAACATAAACAAAATTTTGTTAAACAAGCTGGTCATTCCGGCGTGGCTGGAAATATTATATTTGTTTAAATTTGGTTTGTCTATTCAACGCTATAATGCTAAATTAATTGATTTAAAAAATTTATTTATGAAGTTATTCTATGAGATCTATGATTTAAGAAGAGGTTATTTTTAAATTAGGTATAATCCTAATCTTAATTAGTAATTTAAGCTTGATAATTTTTTTTTCGTGATTTTAGGAAGCACAGAGAGAGAGAGAGAGCCGTTTTATTAACTTTTTTAATTAATATAATTATTTAAAGTATTTAAAATATTTAAAATATATAATTTAAAATATTTTTTTAAAATATTTAATAACTAAATATTTATATATTTAGTTATTAATTTATATAT